>JAKSZT010016968.1:75915-128124 GCA_026826555.1 Tolypeutes matacus | reverse complement strand
AAAAAAAAAAAAAAAAAACCACTGCTTATCCTTCCTTCATCTTTCTGCTTTCTGCTTTCTGTTGTGGCTCTTAGATACAACATTTTTTCATAGGCCCACAACTTAAGGGTGTCAATTTCTATTCCATCTATTTTGTTTCCTTATTTTTTTTATTAGTATTAACTTATTCCTTTCAGCCCTTTCTTTACTATTTCTCTCCCTCCTCATAATTCTAGCCTTCTAAATCACTATATATATATTCCTCCATTTGTTTTCCTAGCCCATTGTAGGAATTCCACTTTTTTTCCTATTACTCTACACTGCCTACACAAGTTAAATATTCATCTAATTAAGTCTCATTTGGCCCCTCTTCTAACTTTTATCAACAATACTATTATCCTTCTGCCTTCCTTACATCTTTTGATTACTCTGGCCCTAATCTTTTGCTTTCAAGGGAACATAGAAAGAAGCAAGGAAATAAAATTAAAAGAAAAAGTGCCAAAGAGAAAACCTAACTAACACACAGAACCACCAGCTAAATAAAACTCTAGAACATAGAGAAAAGCTAATCAACTGAACAAACCCAACAAGATAATATGATGACCAGAGGGCAACAAAAAATACAAATGACTCTGAGAAAAAGGAAAACATGGATCAGTCCAATGAACTACCTCAAAACTAATGAAAATGACAACACAACATATCAAAACCTATGGGATTCAACGAAAGCAGTCCTGAGAGGGAAGTTCATAGCCATAAATTCATATATTAAAAAAGAAGAAAGAGCTAAAATTGAAGACCTAATGGCACATTTGGAGAAATTGGACAAACAACAACAAACTAAACCTAAAGGAAGTAGAAAGAAGGAAATAACAAAGATTAGAGCAGAAATAAACAAAATAGAGAATAAGAAAGTACTTGAAACAATAAACAAACCAAAAGCTTGTTCTGCGAGAATATCAATAAAATTGACAAACCCATAGCCAGCCTAACAAAGAAAAAGAGAGAACAGATGCAAATACATAAAATAAGGAATGAGCAAGTGGATATCACTAAAGAACCCACAGAAATAAAGAGTATCATAAGAGGATACTTTAAAAATTATATGCCAACAAGAATGATAATTTAGAGGAAGTGGACAAGTTTCTAGAAAACCACAAAGAGCCTACATTGGTGAAAGAAGAAACAGATGAACACAACAGTCCAATTACAAGTAAAGAGATAGACTCAGTCATCAAAAACCTCCCAACTAAGAAGAGCCCAGGACCAGATGGCTTCACAGCTGAATTCTACCAAATATTCCAGAAAGAGATAACACCAATTCTGCTTAATTTCTTCCAAAAAATAGAAGTAGAAGAAATATTGCCTAACTCATTCTACGATGCCAACATTACTCTAATACTAAAACCAAATAAAGATACCACAAGAAAGGAAAATTACAGACCAATTTGCTAAAGAACCTAGATGATAAAATCCTCAACAAAATACTTGCTAATCACATTCAACAACATATCAAAAGGATTATAAACCATGACCAAGTGTGATTCATCCTGGGTATGCAAATATGGTTCAATAAAAGAAAATCAATCAATGTAATACAACACATAAACAGATTAAAAGAAAAAAACCACATGATCATCTCTATAGATGCAGAAAAAGCATTTGAGAAAATACAGCATTCTATCCTCATAAAAACACTATAAAGATAAGAATAGATGGAAACTTTCAGAATATGATAAAGGGAATATATGAAAAACCCAAAGCTAACATCATTTTCATTGGTGAAATATTAAAAGCCTTCCCCCTGAGATCAGGAACTAGACAAGGATGCCCACTATCATCACTCCTATTTAACATTGCCTTAGATGCACTTGCGTGAGCACTGAGTCAAGAAAAGGACATAAAAGGCATCCAGAATGGAAAAGAAGTAAAAATTTCATTATTTGCAGATGACATGATCTTATACATAGAAAGTGTTGAGAAATCTACAAAAAGGCTTCAAGAACTTATAAAGGAGTTCAGTAATGTTGCAGGCTATAAGATCAATGCTCAAAAATCAGTAGCATTTCTGTACACCAATAACGAGCAATCTGAGGAGAAAATCAGGAAAAAAATACCATTTACAATTGTAATTAAAAGATCAAATACCAAGGAATAAATTTAACTAAAGATGTAAAGGACTTATAAACAGAAAATTACACAACACTGTTAAAGTAAATCAAAGAAGACTTAAATAAATGGAAAAATATTCCCTGTTCATGGATAGGAAGACTAAACATCATCAAGATATCTATCCTACCCAAACTAATATACAGATTTAATGCAATCCCAATAAAAGTCAACACTATATTTTTAAAGGAACTGGAAAAACTAACCACAAATTATATTTGGAGAGGCAAGAGGCCCCAAATTGCCAAAGACATATTGAAAAAGAAAAATGAAGTTGGAGGTATCACAGTTCTGATTTTAAAACATACTACAAAACTACAGTGATCAAAACTGCGTGATGTTGGCACAAGGATAGACCTACAGACCAATGGAACAGAACTGAGAGTTCTGATATAGATCCTTGCATATACAGTTATCTGATATTTGACAAGGCCATGAAGCCCACTCAGTTGGGAGAGAATGACCTCTTTAACAATTGGTGCTTGGAGTAATGGATATCCATATGCAAAAAAATGAGAGAAGAATACCATATCACAACTTATACAAAAATCAACTCAAGCTGGACCGAAGATCGAAATATAAGTGCCAAAATCATAAAGACCTTGGAAGATAAAGTAGGGAAGCATCTACAGGACCTTGTAATAGGAAATGGTTTCATGAACTTCACAGCCAAAGCTTGGGCAGCAAGAGAAATAATACATAAATGGGATCTCATCAAAATGAAATATTCTGCACCTCAAATGATGTTATTAAGAAAATAAAAAGGCAGCCTATCCAATGGGAGAAAATATTTGGCAACCATATATCTGATAGGAGCCTAATATCATGCATATGTAAAGAAATCCTACACCTTGGAAATAAAAAGACAAACAACCCATTTAAAAAATTGGCAAGTGACCTGAAAGGACACATCTCCAAGGAAGAAATACAAATGGCTAAAAGACACATGAAAAAATGCTCAACATTACTTGCTATCAGGGAAATTCAAATCAAAACTACAATGAGATACCATCTTACGCCCATCGAATGGCAGCTATTAAAAAAACAGCAGACACTAAATGTTGTAGAGGATGTGGAAGAATAGGAACCCTCATCCACTGCTGGTGGGACTGTAGTATGGTCCAGCCACTGTGGAGGACAGTTCGGCGGTTCCTCACAAAACTAACAATAGATCTTCTGTATGATCCAGCAGTTCCACTGCTGGGCATATACCCAGAAGAACTGAAAGCTAAGACACAAACAGATATATGCACACCAATATTCATAGATGCATTGTTCACCATTGCCAAAAGTTGGAATCTGCCCCGGTGCCCATCAACAGATGAATGGATAAACAAAATGTGCTACATACATACAATGGAATATTACTCAGCTGTAAGAAGGAATAAGGTGCTAACACATGGACTAACGTGGATGAATCTTGAAGACCTTATGTTGAGAGAAGCAAGCCAGGCATTGAAGGATGAACAGTATATAACATCGATGATTGGAACTGAGGAATGTGAGCAGTCTCTGAGAACTATTGTCTGAAAGATAGGTTAACAAGGGAGAGAAAGAGAAGAGCAGGTTTTGAGCCATCACCCATAAGGATATAATCTATGGTAAAGGAATAGTGTATAGATGCATATTGAAGGAAAAGAGAGATAGATAGTGATATTACTGGGTTTCGTGGTGCAGCATTGACAGATGGGTACATTAGAAAGGGCAGGTTCAAATACCCAGGGCATCTAACTATAAATCTTGACATTCCATGAGTCAAGACAGGGGAGTGTCATATGCCCTAGAGAGGTGGGGAAGAAGGAATAGTTTAGATCTAATGGGGTATTTAGTGGTCATGGGAAAGGTTTTTCATTACCTTACATTAATGGGCACAAGACATGGTAAATATCATCAAAACTTATTAAATTGTATCTTCTAAATTGTAAACTATACCGTAAATCATTGACAATGCTTAGTTCCTATATTTTGCTATCTTTATAACAGTTATAACAATGCCAACATCCAAAAAAAGGGGGGGGGGTTAATATAGGTTGGGGAAGGGGGTGTGTTTTGGTATCTGGTAGTCTCTGGAATTCTGTGTGTGACTTTGCTGTGACCTAAAACTTCTTTGAAAATTAAATGAAAATGTGGGAGACACTGGGAATTGAGAGGGGGAGGGTGTCACGTTACAGTGGACATCCAATAAAACAGCGATAAAAGGACAAAAGGAACATATATATATATATTTAAAGGCATTTATTTTACTTTTTCCCATTTTTTGAATATCCCAATCCGCTAATTATATTTTCTTTTCTTTTGTTTTTTATTTGATTGGTTTTTTTTTGTTTGTTTTTTTTCCCCTGGGTTTCCTTATGTTTGTCTCTTGCATGTAAGCTTATCATTGTTGTTTCTTTTTCCTATTAAGTGTATTTGATTATTATATGGGCTTCATGTTCATGGAAGATTTAGATCACAGAACGGTTACAATTGGTACTGCAGGGGATTATAGTTAGGGGTTGTCTGGGAGGGGAGATTCATGGAAGTAAGTTTATCTGAATATACATGAAAGATATAAAAAATTGTTCAAAATATCAAAAGATGAGGCAAGGTCACGGTGGGTGGATAATTACTCAATAAATGAGGGAATCTTAATTCCTAGCCTGGAGAGCTCTGCCACATTCTCCAAAGGACCAGCAACAGTCCTCTGAGTGCAGGGACAGTGTCTGTCAAAAGAGAATGGCCCACTGATGAGTTCTTGTTATTGATGATGAACCTTATGAGTCTTTGCTCTTGTAACTGAAACTGAGCTTACTATTATGGGGTGCCTAAAGGTTGCCACCTGAGAGCCTCCGTGTTGCCCAATTGTGGCCTCTCTCTAAGCCTAACTCAGCATATGAATGCATTACCTTCCCCCCAAAGTGGGGCATGACTCCCTGGAATGAGCCTCCCTGGCAACGAGGCAGTAATACCATGTGCCAACTGGCAACACAACTGGAAAAAGACCTTGAATAAAAGGGGGAAAAGGTAAAGAAAAATGAGTTCAAGTGGCTATGAGACTTCAAAGAGAGTTGGGTGATCATCCCAGATGTAACGCTTATGCACACCTCAGTAAGAGCTCATAGAATATCAGAGTGCATATCACCCCACACAGAGGGGCTCCTGAGAGCTCTGGAGACACCCAGGTCCTATATAAGGGGGGATAGCCCCAGAGACTGATGCCTTATCAGTGGGCTCTATTTTGGAATCTGTGCTCCTGAGAGTGACAGAATTGGACTCAAATAAGTCCTCCCAGCACATGATTCATCAGTCCCTTCTATTAAAATCTATATGTGATGCTGGAGTTTTTAGGTATAATTTCAGAGGCTGGAGCCTCTGGCCTACCTATGTGCCAGGTGTGCGTGGAATCTCGGTGGAACTGCAACTCCTACCTTAGAGCTCAATGGACTCATCCAAGTCATCTGATGAGGAGACAACAATGGGCAATGGCCATTCCAGGGAATGGAGAGGGCCTGCATCTGCAGGCAGGATCATCCCACCCACCAAATACATGGGATATATGACCTCTATCCCTTGGAGGTGGAGTGGACATCATCATCCCAGTCCCCTCAGATTGGGGAAAGAACTATGGACTGGAGTGAACTTAATGGTATTCTGTTTTACACATATTGTGATTCTAGCAATGGAAGAAATTATAACAGTGAGGTTGAGCTGGTGGCCACTGGACACTTTCAGGAAAGGGAGGGGATGTGCAATTGAAATACAGGGGCTTTATCAGGACTTGGAGGTTGTCCTGAGTGCTTTTTTGACAATGGATGTAGGCCATTTTAAATAAGCACATTCCACTCAGAAATGTGTGAAAGAGAGTGTGGTCTATGATGTGAACTGTGGTCTATGGTTGATGGCAAGGCCCCAGTATGTGTAAGTCCATTGAAGTTGATGGGCCACACTTGTGGGAGATATTAGTGCTGGATATGATGGGAGATGTGGGAGGTGGGGAACATGGTAATCCCTGTAGGTTCTGTGTAATATTTAGGTAATCTAAGCACCTCTTAAAAAAAATATATATATATATATATATATATAACATTTTTGGTATGTATTGTGAAAAAATTGATTTTTACCCACAATAAAAAAAAGAAATCTAACAAGAGGCCTTAAGTAAACTAAAGCAATCTAACAAAAAGTGACCTAATTTAAAGATCCCTTATCTGAATCTAACCAAAATGTCCCACATGAAAAAGGCTTACACACACAGCAATGCATTAGTAAAAACATATATTCCAGGGTCCACACACGACACAAACAATGGCATTAACCTAGGGCAGAGGGATCAGGAGGTTTCTCCTCCTTCTGGGAACTCATGACGCAGTGGCTGTATTTTGGATGTGGCAATCATTAAGAAAAATGTTGTGCTGACCACCATTACACTGGCCCCTAGAATGGGCCCAAGAAGAATTAAATATACTGTGCTTTCTCCACCAAATCTTAGCTACAATATCAGGTGTGTAACTCAGAGAGGTGTGCCATTATTCCCATCCCCAGAGCCAGAGTGCACAGATTTTGCCTGGGGCATGGGTGACAGGAAGTGGGCTGTAAAACTGAAAGCACCAAATTTCTTCTCCAAATAACTGATGACATTTACAACAGAATGGAGATGTTCCACCCTAAGGTCGTTCTCAAAAGCAGTGGGGATCATAGGAGGACTGAGATTTAATTGATCTCAATCCTTCAGTCATAAGTGAAATAAATTCTTTTACAGATGAGTAAAAACTAAGGAAGTTTGCTAGCAGCAACTCACTTTAAAAGAAAGGTAAAAGAATATTCTTCAGGTAGAAAGAAAATAGTCTCAGAAAATTCAAGATTCAGGATGGACTGAAGAACAATATCTGTTAATTATATTCATATATCTAAGTGACTACTGAAAGGATAAAGAAATAATGATATCTGTGGACCGGGACATTAACAAATGGATAAAATACAGCATAAAATATATATATAACATAAGATGTGTAAATGGATTTGTAGCAATTGGATATCATTATGAATTCCAAAAATAGATATTGGATTATGCTTGTAAACTGGTCTTTAATCTGGGCATGATTAAGTTATGGTGAGGGCATTGACTGGGCCACAGTTGGTAGGGTGTTGAGTCCCATCCCTTGGTGGCTGGATTCTCAAACATAAAAAGACGTGGCAAAGGATAGAGCTAGAGCAGTTTTGATGTTGGAGTTCCGATGAGCAAGGACAGGAGGCCCAGGGGAAAAGAGACAAGCCATTCACCTGACAGTTCACAGCTGGACTTGTGGAGAGGGACAAAGCTTAGAAGGCCTCATAGTGTACACCTGACCTTGTGGAGGAAATAGAAAAGCTGAGCCCAGAGAGAAATGCATACCTACAAAGAGAGGAACCCAAGAAGCCTGAACCCTGGCAAATATTGGCAGGTGTCTTGCTCCAAGATGGGGTAACAGATTTTGGGGAAGGAAGAATCTTATGCTTTATGGCCTGGTAACTGTAAGCTTCTACCCCAAATAAATACCCTTTATAAAGACCCACAGATTTCTGGCATTTTGCATCAGCACCCCTTTGGCTGACTAATACAGGATATAAAATGTTTTAAAATACATTATTTGGCAAGGCAATAACAAATAATAAGTGCAGATTTGGAAAGGCAAGCAAAAGTGTTATAATTTCCCCGGTAAACTTTAAAGAATATTGAATAGTGCATCTCATCCAAATAAAAAGAAGCAAAATAAATTGAACAAAAATAGTCAGTCCAAAACAAAGTACTGAGGATGTCCTGGATTGCCATTCAGGCCATTGTTCTGGCACCACCTTACAAGTGCATCTTTGGAAGATGCACTTTCTTATCATTGAAAAGCCGGAAGATTCCAGGGTTGATTTATGGGGTGTTGTTTTATCCCCTTCATAAATCAAGTGCTGTATCATTTCCCCATTTCCTAGTTATGAAATCACTAAACTGGATGTGATGCTCATTTGAAGCAAGAAGAGAAATGAATGATAGAACAATTAAAAAGGAGATATTGTTGCACTTCCCAAATTGGACACTTAGATGACTGATATTGGATCTTTCCTCTTTTCTAATGAATGCATTCAATGCTATAAATTTCCCTCTAAGAACTGCTTTTTCTGCAACCTACAAACTATGAAGAAGCATAAGACATTAAAAGGCAGAAAGAACCACATAGCAGAAATCTTGTGAGTGAAGTTATATCCACTTCCACAAGTGTACAGACATAAGATGAAGGCAGAAAATGTAAGAAAGTTGGGAAAACATTTTCTCTGACCACAATCATTGTTTTTTCAAAATAACACTTCTATGAATGTAACTTTACTTGGAAGGAATTTGCATCATGCTTACCTAAGCATGAGGGAATCTATATAAGGAAAAAATAATGAAGACAATAGGTTTGCCAGTTTGTCCCACATTGTAGTCCTCCCCTTGAAGTGTAATGATTGTGAATTTTTCTTATAAATTCAACCTCATGAGATACCTGAGAATTAATCCTTCAGAGTAACCATTTGGGATTTCATGTGTTTGGGAAAGCTAGAGTCAAAACAAAGAAAGATGCAGGATTAAAACACTGTATATGTAAGGAATATTGGAAATACTCTGCCAGGCATTAAATCTCATTGAGGATGAAATATTCATACATTAGTTAGTATTGTAATGAACATGGACATGCTTACATCTGAATCAAAACTCATGGAATGTGAGAAAATACAAACTAGAGAGAAACCATATGAATGTCTTGAAAGTAGTCTGCTCTTTACAGTCATTTTTTTACTCCTCATTTTAAAAGTCATACAGTGGAACAAGCATAGAAAGGTAATGCATGTGGGAAAGTTTTCAACCTGACAGAAAATCTCTTTATTCATCAGAAAATTCTTACTGAAAAGAAATCATATATATGTGGGAAAGCTTTAATTCAAATGTCAAAATGCAGATATAAGAGATTTCCTAATGCAAAGACCCCTATGCATGTAAGGCATGTGGAAAAGGCTTTTGGTACAAGTCATATCTCGCCAAAAATGAAAAAAAATCATGGTGGACAGAAATAAAATGAATGAAAAGAATGCATAAAAGCCTTCAACCAAAAGGAATAGTTCATTTAACATCAGAGGATTCATTCTGGAAGAAAACACTATATATGCAATGAATGCGGAAAAGACTTCAACCAGAAGGAAAAAATCTTTAAACATCTGAGAATACATACTGGAGAGAAACCCTATGAATTGATGGATGTGGGAAAGCTTTCATTCAGAAATCAAGCCTCATTATACACCAGAGAAGACAAAGTGGAGAGAAACCCTGTATTTGTAAGGAATGTAGGCAATCCTTCAGTAGCAAATCAAATCACACTGACCATGAGAAAATTCGTAGTGGAGGGAAATCCTATATATGTAAGCAATGTGGGATAGCCTTCAGCCAGTGGCAGGATCTCATTACACATTATGACATTCATACTGGAGAGAAACCCTGTGAATGTAATGAATGTGAATCTCCAAAGAGTCTCCACTTCCAGTCTGTGCAAATTGTTGCCAAACTTTTAAGGAAGTGGATTTGACTGTGCAATTCAGGATGTTTATTTACTCTTGGAAAAGTGCACTTGCAGTTTTTTCTGAAATATGCTCCTCCCACATCTTCTTCCACACTCATCTGTGTTCAATTTGTTACTACTAATTTATGAATCAGTATTCGAGATTTCTCCTAGTTTATGTAAAGATGGGCTCTCCACTTATTTCATATTATCCTTGTTGTTTACACTGCTTTTTCAATATATTACATTCTGATTAAGCCTTTAAAAAATTACCATTTTAAAAATATTGCACCCATTATTTTATTATTTTCTTATAAATCACCCCAACCATTGATAATTTTTCGGTTTCTTCACCTGATTCTGATGTGGATTCAAGTTTTACAGACACAGAACTACAGTGGCCGGCTTTATACTTAACTCCAATTTTGCTTACTTTTTAATATCAGAAATGATCCTTTCGTAATTAGATGATATACTTCTAATCCCAAGTATTTTAAGAAGTTAGAAAATGTATTTATATTCTTAAGTTGTACTCCAATATTTTACTCATACATGATACATTGTGGAATGGATGAAACTAAAGAATGCATGTATTTACAACCAGATATGTGTACCCAAAAAATCTGCCAATGCAGATAATTTGGAGGAAGGAGGAACGGGGGTTTTGGATAGAGAAGGAATTTCACTGTTAGCCATAACACACATAAATTATTTTATACTCTTTGCACGCATAATTTGAATATAATTTAAAAGAAATTATGAAAAAAATTATGAAATTATGAAAATAGTATACAATGAAATCATACAAAGTGGTTGGTTTGAATATATCGATTTGTATCTGCAACATTACTTCCCCTCACCCTTTGATAATAGAGTCCCCTATAAAAGAAAAGTGCTCACTCCCTTCGGCCTTCTCCCCAGCTGGATGGAGAGGTGGAGGCCTCCTACAGCATGAGTGAAGATGGAGCATGTGGAACATGTACGTGCCCAAGTGTAGGCCACACAGCTCTTTACACGTGTCTGGTTAGAGGTCTGTTAGCACCAAAGTAGAAGACGGATTTACTTCTGCTTACTATCCAATGAAGACCCACTAGAGTGACTCACATCACTAACTGAGACTGTGAGCATTGAGCACGGCTTTCTCCCTGTTCTCCTTTGAGGATTGAGAACCTATGATGATGGTTTCATTGGGGCTTTGAGAGTTTGGTTCCCAAAAAGGACACTCCATCTCTGGTTTGAGGTGAACTGCAGTGAACCCATTTTACATTCCAGCTTCTTCAGGTGTTCATCAGCTTCTTCCCATCCAACCCCTCCATTCCCTTCTGGGATTAAAGAGTTCTGCATCATTTTCAACTCTGTTCAAAATGTGTTGAAAATATATTTTTTGGGAAATATCTGGCATTGCATCCTCTGAGGTTTTCTGGAATCATGGCACTATCTCACAATCTCATTTCAATTCTTGTCAGTCCTAGGTCCCAAGACTTTCTGGTATTCCCATACTATTCATTAGAGTCATTGACATAATATTGCTGATTCTAGGGATGTTATGGCTGTAGCCAATGCTGTAATGTGAATTTTGTCCTTTCCTTCCTGACAGCAACAGGATTCATCTTGGCATTGTACTTTCTTTAGCTGCCCCAAGATGGGAGAAGATGAATGTTGAACGGGAAGCAGGAGACTCGAGTCTGTGCCTGAGACCCAGGAGGGGTACAGTAAGAGCAGCCTCCTCAGAGGGTTAATGTTGCAGGTCAAGGGAAGGAGAGAAAGGCAAAAGGAGGAGGAACAGGATATCTCCTTTCTGTGCCATGACAACTCTGCTGCAGCAGATCCCAGACCCCAAGCTTTTATCTGCCACTGCCCATCTGGTCAATCCCTGCCTGAGGCAGGTCCATCATATTGGGGTATCTCTTACTTTGGTCTAGTCCTCAAACCATGTTACTCCCCAGCTTGACTCCCTGTCCTGTAGTCCCGCTCACCAAGAGCACTTCCCCATCCATCTTTCCAGTACTCATTCCTGCCTAGTCTGGAGATACTGACAGTTTACATGTGAATTCACTGGGCAGCAACATCACAATGCCATTTGGGTACAGGACACTTCTCCATCCCTGTGTCCCCAGCTGTTTGAGTTTGCCAAGCATTGCCATAGCAAAATATCAGAAATCAGTTGGCTTTTATTGTAATTCTTTAGGGTTAAAGCTTACAGTTCTGAGGCTGTGAAAATGTCCACATAAAGGCACCATCAAAAATGCTGTCTTAACATAGGTCTGCTGCTCCTGGACTCCAGCCAAGTCAAAATGTTGGGCCTGCCTTCTCTCTCTGCCTTCTCCTCCAAACTCACTATCTCTGTCAGCTCAGCAGTGAGCCATCAGACACAGTTGCTTACACATCTCCCTTCTCCTCTGGCCTGGATGTCTTCAGCTTCAAGCTACTCCATGACTCCAGGCTCTTGCATCTCCCTCAGCCTCTCAGGGATTCTGTGTCTCTCCACAGCTCTAGGAGATCCTGAAACCTTCTCTCACAGGGTAAACATGGCAGCACTCTTTCTCTGTGTGTTCCATGTATGTAGGACTTCAGCACAATGATTGTGGTCCATCATGGAGCCTGAAATCTAATAAGAGACTTTAACTAAATTAAAGCTTTCTAAGAAAAAGTGACCTAACTGAAAGGTCCCTTATCTGAATCTAACCAAAATATCCCACATACAAAAGGCTTACACACAAAGCAATATACATTCTGGGGTCCACACAAGACAAAAATGAGGGTATTAACCCAGGACACAGGGATCAGGAGGGGTCTCCTTAATCTGGGAGAAATAGGAACTCATGAAGCAGTGACTGTATTTTGGGTGTGGCCAACATTGAACAAAATGGTGTGCTGACCACCATTGCATTGGCCCCTAGAATGATCCCAAGAAGAATTCAATATACTGTGCTTTCTCCACCAAATCTTGGCTCCAAAATCAGGTGTGTAGCTCAGAGAGGTGTGCCATTATTCCCATTCCCAGAGCCAGAGTGCACAGATTTGCCTGGGGGGAGGGTGGTGACAAGAATTAGGCTGTAAAACTGAAAGCCCCAAATTTTTCTCCAAATAACTGATGACATTTACAACAAAATGGAGAAATTCCACCCTAAGGTTGCTCTCAAAAGTAGTGGGGATCATAAAGGGACTGAGATTTAATTCATCTCAATCCTTCAGTAATATGTGAAATAAATGCTTTTACAGATGAGTAAAAGTAAGGAAGTTTGCTAGCAGCAACTCACTTTAACAGAAAAGTAAAAGAATATTCTTCATGTAGAAAGAAAATAGTCTCAGAAGATTCAAGATTCAGGATGGATTGAACAATAATATTTGTTAATTAAATTCATCTATCTGAATGACTACTGAGTGGATAAAGAAATAATGATATCCATGGCCTGGCACATCAACAAAGGGTTAAAATACAGCATAAAATAATATATAGCATACAATGCATAAATGGATATGTAGCAGTTGGATATGGTTATGAATTCCAAAAATAGATATTGGATTATGCTTGTAAACTGATGCGTTAATCTGGGCATAATTAAGTTATGATAAGGGCATTTTCTGGGCCACAGTCAGTATGGTATTGGGTCCTGCCCCTTGGTGGCTGGGGTCTCAAACATAAAAAGATATGGCAAATGACAGAGTTAGAGTAGTTTTTGATGTTGGAGTTCTGATGACCAAAGACAGGAGGCCCAGGGGAAAAGAGACAAGCCATTCACCTGACAATTCACAGCTGGACTTGTGGAGAGAGGCAAAGCTTAGAGACCCTCATAGTCTATACCTGACTTTGTGGAGGAAACAGAAGAGCTGAGCCCAGAGAGAAATGCAAACCTGCGAAGAGAGGAACCCAATAAGCCTGAACCATGGCAAATGTCAGCAGCTGTCTTGCTCCAAGATGGGGAAACAGACTTTGGGGAAGGAAGAAACTTATGCTTTATGGCCTGGTAACTGTAAGCTTCTACCCCAAATAAATACCCTTTTTAAAGACCCACAGATTTCTGGCATTTTGCATCAGCACCCTTTGGTTGAATAATACAGGTTATAAAAGGTTTTTTAAAAATTAGCAGGCAAGGCAATAACAAATAAGTGAAGATTTGGAAAGGCAAGCAAAAGTGTTATAATTTTCCCGGTAAACTTTAAAGAATATTAAAAAGTGCATCTCATCCAAATAAATAGAAAAAAAATGAACTAAAAGACTCAGTCAAAAACAAAACATTCAGGATTTCCTGGGTTGCATTTTAAGCCTTTGTTCTGGTTCCAACTAACTTGTGCATGTTTGGAAGCTGCATCTTTCTTATGCTTCAAAAGCCTGAATGTTCCAGGGTTGATATATGGGGTGTTGTTTTGCCCATTATGGATCAAGTGCCGTATCACTTCCCCATTTCCTAGTTATGAAGTCACCAATCTGGATGTGATGCTCTTTTGAAGCAAGAAGAGCCATGAATGATTGAAACAAGAAAAAGGAGATATTGTTGAATTTCCCAAATTGGATGCTTAGATGATTGATATAGGATCTTTGCTCTTTCCTTATTAATGCATTCAATGATATAAATTTCCCTCTAAGCACGGCTTTTGCTGCACCCCACAAACTGTGAAGAAGCATTGGACATTAAGAAGCAGAAAGAACCACAACCAAAAGGCTTGTGTGTGAAGCTTGATCCACTTCCACAAAAGTACAGACTTCAGATGAAGGCAGAGAATGTAAGAAAGTTGGGAAAATATGTTCTCTGACCACAAGCTTTGTATCCTCAACATAACACTTCTACGAATGTAACTTCACTTTTGAGAAATTTGCACCATGCTTACCTATGCATGAGGGAATCCATGTAAGGAAAAAAGAAGGAAGACAATGACCTTTACCAGTTTGCCCCACATGGTTGTCCTCCCATGTAAGGGCAATTATTGTGAAGTTTTCTTGGAAATTCAGCCTCGTGAGATACCTGAGAATTAATCCTTCAGAGAAACCATTTGGGATTTCATGAATTTGTGAAACCTAGAGTCACATCAAAGAAACATGCAGGTGTGAAACCCGGTGTATATAAAAAATATTGGAAATCCTTCAGCCAGGCATGAAATTTCATTGATCAGAAAATAGTCATACATTAGTTAATATTGTAATAAGCATGGGAATGCTTTCATCTGACACAAAACCTCATGTAATATGAGAAAATTCAAACTAGAGAGAAACCATATGTGAGTCCTGAATGTATTCTGTTCTTTACAGTCATTTTTTAACTCTTCATTTTAAAAGCCACACAGGGAACAAGCATAGAAATTAATACATGTGAGATAGTATTCAATCTGACAGAAAACCTCTTTATTCATCAGAAAATTCTTACTGAAAAGAAATCATATATACAGGGGAACAATCATAGAAGTGTAATACATGTGGGAAAGTTTTCAACCAGAGAGAAACCCTATTTATTCATCAGAAAATTCTTACTGAAGAGAAATCATATATATGCGGGAAAGCTTTAATTCAAATGTCAAATTTCATATACAAGAGATTTCCTACTGCAAAGAAACCCTATACAGGTAAGGCAAGGGAAAACCTTTAGGTACAAATCATATCTCACAGTACATGTAAAAACTCATAGTGGAGAGAAACAAAATGAATGTAAAGAATGCCGAAAAGCCTTCAGGCAATAGAAATATTTCCTAAAACATCAGAGTATTCATTCTGGAGAAAAACCCAATATATACAACAAATATGGAAAAGCCTTCAACCTGGAGGAAAACCTCATTAACCATCTGAAAATACATACAGGAAAGAAAGCCTAGGAATATGATGGACGTGGGAGAACTTTCATTCAGAAATCAAGCCTCATTACACACCAGAGAAGACAAACTGGAGAGAAACCCTGTATATGTAAGGAATGTAGGAAAGCCTTCAGTAGCACATCAAATCTCACTGACCAAGAGAAAATTCATAGTGGAGGGAAGCCCTATATATGTAAGGAATGTGGAATAGTCTTCAGCCAGAGGCCATATCTCAATAAACATTACAACATTCATACTGGAGAGAAACCCTGTGAATGAAATGAATGTGAATCTCCAATGAATCTCCACCTCCAGTCTGTGCAAGTTGTTGCCAATCTTTTAAGGAAGCAGCTGTGACTGTGCAATTCAGGATATCTATCTCCTCTAGGAAAAGTGCACTTGCAGTTTGTTCTGTGATGTCCTCCTCCCACACTTTATCCCATACTCATGTTGCTCAGTTTGTTACCATTGATTCATGCATCAGAACTCGAGATTTCTCTTATTTTATGTAAAGATGGGCTTTCCAATCATTTCAAATTATCCTAGTTCTTTTCTCTGGTTCTTCAATCCATTACATTCTCGGTTAGCATTTTTAAAAATTACCATTTTAAAAATAATTCTGCCCATTATTGCACCATTTTCTTTCTTTTTTTCTTCTTCTTTTTATTGTGGGTAAAAATCAAAATTTTCACAATACATTCTAATATTTATAAAATTATTTATAAATATATATGCATATATGTGCATTATTAGCTTACCTAAATATTATTTCTTTACATGTATATATATATATATATATATATATATATATATATATTTTTTTAAAGGTGCATAGTTTACCTAAATATTACACAGAAATTACAGGGATTCCCATGTTCCCCACCTCCCACACATCCTACAACATCCCACACAAACATCCTTTATCAGTGTGGCACACCCCACCAATGGATATACACATCCTGGTGCCTTGCCACCAAGCATAGGCCACAGTTGACATCGTAGTCCTCAGTTTCTACTACACAGTTCTGCCTGGTATATGCTGATGTAAAGTGGTCTACATCCATTGCAGCAATGCCACACAGGACAACCCCCAAGTCCCAAACCACCCCCCTGTATTTTGACTGCCCTTTGCCTCCCTGCCCCAAAAGTGTCCAGTGGCCACCGGCCCCACCTCACTCTTATAATTTCTTCCATTGCTTGAATTACAATATGTCTACAACAGAATACCATTAAGTCCACTCTAGTCCACAGCTCTTCCCACAATCCTGAGGGGACTGGGATGGTGAAGTCCATTCCACCTCCATGTGAGAGAGGGCTTATATCCCATTTATGCAGTGGATGGGATTATCCTGCCTGCAGCTGCAGGCTCTCTCCATTCCCTGGGATGGCTGATGCCCATGGTTGTCTCCTTGCCAGGCGATGTGGATGAGTCAATTGAGCTGTAGGGTAGGAGTTGTAGCTCCACTGAGGTTCCATGTACACCTGGCACATAGGTAGGTCAGAGGCTCCAGTCTCTGGAAGTACACCTAAGAACTCCAGGATCACATATAGGTTTGAATAGATGGGACTAATGGACCATGTGCAAGGAGGACTTATTTGAGTCCAACTCTGTCACTCTCAGCAGCACAGATTCCAAAGTAGAGCCCACTAATAAGGCATCAATCTCTGTGGCTATCCTCACTTATGTAGGACTTGGGCGTCTTCAGAGCCCTCAGGAAACCCTCTGTGTGGGGTGATATCCACTTTGGTGTTCTATGAGATCCTACTGAGGTTTGCGTAAGCATTACCTCAGGGATGACCTCCCGATTCTCTTTGAAGTCTCTTAGACACATGAACTCATTTCTCTTTACATTTTCTCCCTTTATTCAAGTTTTTTTCCCAGTCATGTTGTCAGTTGGCACTTGGTATTAATCTTTCATTGCCATGGAGGTTCATCCCCAGGAGCCATGTCCCAAGTTCGGGGGTAAGGTAATGCATTCATATCCTAAATTTGGCTTAGAGAGGCCACATTTGAGCAACAAGGAGGCTCTCAGGTGGCAACCCTTAGGCACCCCATAACATTACGCTAACTTTCAATTACAAGAGCAAAGACTCATAAGGCTATACATCAATAACAAGAACCCATCAGTGGGACATCCTCTTTTGCCAGACACTGCTCATGCACTCAGAAGGCTGTTGCTGCCCCCTTGGAGAATATGGCAGAGATTTCCAGGCTGGGAATTAAGATTCCCTCATTTATTGAGTGATTTTCTACCCACCATGACCATGCCCCATCCCTTGATCATTTAAACAATTTCATATAACTTTCATGTATATTCAGATGAACATACTCCAATGAATCCCCCATCCCAGACACCACCCATCAATGATCCTCTGCAGCACCCATTGTAACCCTTCTGTGTTCTAAACCTTCCTTGAACATGGAGCCAATATAATAACCAAATACAATTAATAGGATAAAGAAATAATAATGTTAATCTTAAATGCAAGGGATAAAAACAAGGAAACTCAGAGCAAAAAAATTAAAGTAAAAATAAAATATAATTAGTGAATTGCATCATTCAGAAATGGTAAAAAAAAAAATAAAAATTCTCTTTTTTAAAAAATTTATTCTTTTTTTTCTTTATCACTCTATAATCAGGTGTCTAGTGTACTGTGACACCTTCCCCCTCTCATTACCCAGGGTCTTCCAAATTTTCATTTAATTTTCAAAGAATTTTTAGGTCACAGCAAAATCACACACAGAATACTAGAGACTCCCATATACCCAAACTCCCTCTCCTGTTCCCACCCTATAATTAAAGCATTTTAAAAATGGATATTAGCATTCTTATAACTATTATACAGATAGTAAAATATATCAACTAATCATTGTCAGTGGTTTACAATACATTTTACATTTTAGATGGTACAGTTTAATAATTTTGGATGATATTTACCATGTCCTCTGTCCATTACTGTAAGGTAATGAAAAACCTTTCCCATGACCACCTAATAACCAATTTGATCTTAACTATTCCTTCCTCCCCATCCACCTGGGGCATATGACACTCCCCTCTCATGACTCATGGAATGAGAAGATTCATAGTTAAATGTGCTGGGTATTCCAACCTGCTCTTCCTAATCTAAACACCTCTCAACTTGCACGACCAAACCCAGTAATATCACTACCCATCTGTCCTATCCTTCAACATGCAACTATACACTATCCCTTTACCATAGATTATGTCCATACGGGTGATAGTTCACAACCTCCTCTTTTCCTCTCCCTTGTTACCCTTTCAGACAATGGTTCTCAAAGACTTCTAACTTTCCTCATTTCAAATCAGTGATGTCATATACTGTTCATCCTTCAATGCCTGGCTTGCTTCAATCAACATAAGGTCTTCAAGATTCATCCACTTTATTCCGTGTGTTAGCACTTTATTGCTTCTTACAGCTGAGTAATATTCCCTTGTATGTATGTACCAGGTTTTACTAATCCATTCAACTGTTGAGGGGCACTGGGGCTGATTCCAGCTTTTGACAATTGTGAACAATGCCATTGTGAACATTGTTGTGCATATATCTTTTCGTGCCTTTGCTTTCAGTTCTTCTGAATATTGACCCAGCAGTGGAATTGCTGGATCATAGGGAAGATCTAATGTCAGTTTTCTGAAGAACCGCCAAACTGTCCTCCACAGTGGATGGACCATACCGCAGTCCCCCCATCAGTGGATGAGGGTTCTTATACCTCCACATCCTCTAAACACATAGAGTCTGCTGTTTATTTATAGCTGCCATTCTGATGAGTGTAAATGTTATCTCATTGTAGTTTTGATTTGCATTTCCCTGATAACAAGCGATGTTGAGCATTTTTTCATGTGCTTTTTATCCTTTGGTATTTCTTGTTTTGACAAGTGTCTTTTCAGGTCACTTGACCATTTTTTAAATGGGTTGTTTGTCTTTTTATTTTCAAGGTGTAGGATTTCTTTATATATGCAGGATATTAGGCTCTTATCAGATATATGGTTGCCAAATATTTTCTCCCATTGGTAGGCTGCCTTTTTATTTTCTTAATAATGTCCTTTGTTGTGTAGAAAGTTTTAATTTTCAGGAAATCCTATTTATATATTTTTTCTCTTGCTGCTTGTGCTTTGGCTGTGAAGTCCATGAAACCGTTTCCTATTACAAGGTCCTGTAGAAGCTTTCCTACATTATCATGCAAGGTCTTTATGGTTTTGGCTCTTATATTTACATCTTTGATCCACCTTGAGTTGATGTTTGTATAAGGTGTGAGATGGTATTCTTCTCTCATTCTTTTGGATATGGATATCCAGTTGTCCAAGCACCACTTGTTAAAGAGGTCATTCACTCGCAACTGAGTGAGCTGGTAGCCTTGTTGAATATCAGATGACTGTATGTGTGAGGATCTATATCAGAACTCTCAATTCAATTCCATTGGTCAGTAGGTCTATCCTTGTTCCAATACCATGCAGTTTTGATCACAATAGCTTTGTAATATGTTTTAAGTCTGGTAATGTGGTACCTCCAAATTAATTTTTTTTTTCAATATGTCTTTGGCAATTCGGGGCCTCCTACATATACAAATACATTTTGGGGTAGATTTTCCAGTTCCTTAAAAAATACAGTGTGGATTTTTATTGGGATTGCATTAAATTTGTAATTAGTTTGGGTAGGATAGACATCTTGATGATGTTTAGTCTTCTTATCCATGAACAAGGAATATTTTTCCATTTATTGAAGTCTTCTTTGATTTCCTTTCACAGTGTTGTGTAATTTTCTGTATATAACTCCTTTACATCTTTAGTTAACTTTATTCCTAGGTATTTGATTGTTTTATTACTATTGCAAATGGCATTTTTTTCTTGAGTTCCTCCTCTGATTGCTCATTATTGGTGTACAGATATGCTACTGATTTTTGAGCACTGATCTTATAGCCTGCAACATTACTGAACTCCTTTATGAGTTCCAGAAGCTTTGTTGTAGCTTTCTCTGGGCTTTCTATGTATAGGATCATGTCATCTGCAAATAATAAAAGTTTTACTTCTTCTTTTCCAATCTGGATGACTTTTATACCCTTTACTTGATTCAGTGCTCAAGCAAGTACTTCTAAGACAATGTTAAATAAGAGTGGTGATAGTGGGCATCCTTGTCTTTTTCCCTATCTCAGAGGGAAGGGTATTAGGATTTCCCCATTGAAGATGAGTTAGCTTTGGCTTTTTCATATATACCCTTTACCATATTCAGAAAATTTCCTTCTATTCCTATCTGTTGCAGGGTTTTTATAAAGAAAGAGTTCTGTGTTTTGTTGAAGCCTTTTTTTGCATCTATAGAGATGATCATGTGTTTTTTTCTTACTATTTGTTTATGTGGTCTGTTACATTGATTGATTTTCTTATATTGAACCATCCTTGGAAACCTTGGATGAAACCGACATGGTCATGCTGTATAATCCTTTTGATATGTTGTTGAATGCTATTGTCATGTATTTTGTTGAGGATTTTAGCATAAAGGTTCATTAGAAAAATTTGTCTGTAATTTTCCTTTCTAGTGGTATCTTTGTTTGGATTTGGTATTAGGGTAATATTGTCATCTTAGTATGTGTTAGGCAATATTCCTTCTATTTCTATTCTTTGGAAGAGCTTAAGTAGATTTGCCATTAGATCTTCCTGGAATGTTTGGTAGAATTCAGCTGTGAAGCCATCTGGTCCTGGGCTCTTCTTAGTTTGGAGGCTTTTGATGAATGAGTGTATCTCTTTACTGTAATTGGACTGTTGAGTTCATCAATTCCTTCCTTCATCAATGTAGGCTGCTTCTGAGTTTCTAGAAGCTTGTCCATTTCCTCTAAATTATCATTCTTGTTGGCATATAATTTTTTAAAGTATCCTCCTATGATGCTCATCATTTCTGAGGGGTCAGTGGTGATATCCCCTTCCTCAATCCTTATTTTGTGTATTTGCATCTTTTCTCCATTTTTCTTTGTTAGTCTGGCTATGAGTGCCTCAATTTATTGATATTCTCAAAGAACCACTTTTGGTTTTGTTTATTTTTTCTAGTACTTTCTTATTCTAAATTTCATTTACTTCTGCTCTAATCTTTGTTATTTCCTTCATTCTATTTCCTTTAGGTTTAGTTCATTATTGTTTTCCAATTCCACCAAGTTTGCACTTAGGTCTTCAATTTTAGCTTTTTCTTCTATTTTAGTATATGTATTATGGCTATGAATATCAATCTCAGGACAGCTTTGGCTGCATCCCATAGGTTTTGATATGTTGTGTTGTCATTTTCATTAGTTTCAAGGTAGTTACTGATTTCTTTTGAGATTTCCTCCTTGACCCACAGTTTATCTAAGACTGTATTGTTTTACTTCCATATCCTTGTGCCTAACTTGTCTCTCTGGCCCTTAGTGATTTCTAACTTAATTCCATTGTGATCAGAGAAATTACTTTGTATAATCTCAATCTTCCTGAATTCATTGAGAGTATTTCTGTGGCCTAGCATGTGGCCTATTGTGTACTGTGATCCATGTGCACTCAAGAAGAATGTAAATCCTGATGTATTTGGGTTTATTGTTCTGTATATGTCTATTAAGTCCAGGTCCTCTCATGTATTGTTGAGAGTCTTTTTATTTCTTTGTTGATTCTCTGTTCTGATGTTCTGTCTAATGATGATAATGGTGTATTAAAATCCACTGCTATAATTGTACAAGCATTTATTTCTCCACTTAGCTTTTCCAGAGTTTGCCTCATGAATTTTGAGGCACCCTGATTAGGTGTGTAAATGTTTATGATTGTTCTTTCTTCTTGCGAGAGTACCCCATTTACTAATATATAGTGTCCATCTTTGTCCATTAAAAGAGTTTTGCATTTAAAGTCTATTTTGTCTGATATTAGCATAGCTACTCCTGCAAGTTTATGACTATTGTTAGATTGTATAATTATTTTCCAGCCATTTACTTTCAGCCTCCTTGAATCCTGGGCCGAACGTGGGGTTCTTGTAGACAGCATATAGCTGGATCATATTTCTTTATCCATTTGGCCAATCTGTGTCTCCTGAGTGGTGAATTTAATCCATTAACATTCAGTGTTATTACTCGCAATGAATTTCTTACTTCAGCCATATTTTATTTGGATTAATGTATGTCATATGTTGTTTTGTTTCTGTTTTGGTCTTTTTAGTTGTTTTTAAACTCTCCTAACTTGATTTTTCCATTCAACTTGTAAACCTTCCTTTAGTATTTCTTAAAGTGCCAGTTTCTTATTGACATACTTTCTTAATTTCTGTTTAACTGTGAATATTTTGAACTCTCCATCATGTATGAATGCCAGTTTTGCTGGATACAGATTTCATGGCTGGAAGTTTTTTCTTTTAGTACTTTGACTATGTCTTACCTTTGTCTTCTTTCCTCCATGTTTTCAGATGAGAAATCAGCACTTAATCTTATTGTGCTTCCCCTGTATGTGATGGTTCTCTTTTGTCTTGCAGCCTTGAGTATTTTCTCTTTTTGTTTGGCATTGGACATTTTGATGAGTATATATCTTGGAGCTTACCTGTTGGGATTTATACTGTTAGGGTTGCACTTTGCTTCCAGGATCTGCACATCCATCTCTCTCAATACGTTTGGGAAGTTTTCAGCCATTATTTCCTTCAACACTCCTTCTGTTCCCTTTCCTTTCTCTTCTCCTTCTGGGATGTCCATAATGTGATTGTTTGTGTGGTTTTCTTTGTTGTCAGTTAACTCCCTGAGTCCCTGCTGGATTTTTTATATTTTCTTGCCTCTCTGTTCTACTATCTGTTTGATTTCAGCTGTATTGTCTTCCACATCACTAATTCTTCTTCTCCCTGTTTAAATCTGCTGTTATGTGAATTCAGCATCCTTTTGAGTTCTTGGATTGCACCATTGATCACCTTCATATCTGTTATCTTTTTGTGTATTTTTGCAATTTCTTCAGTATGTCTTCTTTATATCCTTAATCTCTACCATCACTTCATTATGTTGGTTCATAATATTTGTTTGGGAATCTTTGATTAGTTGTTTGATGTTCTGCATATATTCCTGGGTTTTAGTTTGTTCATTGGAGTAGTCCCTGTCTTCCTGTTTCTCAGTGTGGTTTGTAATTTTTCATTGCCCTCTAGCCATCATTTTATCTTGCTGGGTTTATTCAGTTGATTAGCTTCTCTCAGTCCTCTCGTGTTTTATTTAGTTGGTGTTTCTGTGTGTGTGTTAAGTTTTCTCTTTGACACTTTTTCTTCTTATTTTGTATCCGTGCTTCTTTCTATGGTACATTGAAGCAAAAAATTAGGGCCAGGGAATTGAAAGATGTGAGAAAGGAAGAAGGATAATAGTAATATTAATAAACATTAGAAGAGGGGCCAAATAGGACTTAGTGAAATGAATATTTAACTTGTGTTACCAGTGTACAGTAATAGGAAAAAATGTGGAGTACCTAAAATGGACTGGGAATCCAAATAGTGGAATATATATATAATCATTTAGAAGTCTAGAAAGATGAGGACAGAGAGAAAGAGTAAAGAAAGGTTTAAAAGGAAAAAGCTAATATTAATAAAATGCGAAGAAAACAAAATAGATAGAATAGAAATTGGCACCCTTAAGTTGTGGGCTAATGAAAAAGCGTGGTGACTGAGAAACATAACAGAAAGCAGAAGGCAGACAGATGAAGGAAGGATAAGAGATAGCTTGGGGGATACAATATCAATATAGACAGAGAATGGGAAATCAGTGAAGGAGAAGAACAGCAAAGAAGTGTTAAGCTAGCAGCACCTAATTTAAAAAGAATTAAAGGTAAATAGAAAGGAGGGAGGAAAGAGGAAAGAAATTCAGGAGACAATATATAAACAGAGAAAAACCAAACAACACACCAGCAAGCAAACAAAGCTATTGAGGAAGTGTTCCTTCTAGGGTCCTTGCGGATCATCTCAGCCTGCTTGTGTTTAGTAATTTCCTTTCTGGGATCTCTCTGCAGGTTTTGAGGCAGATTTTAGGTATGAAACTGAATTAAGAACAGTAATTCATTTTTTAAAGTGACTGTCTTCTTCTTCTTCTTCTTTTTTTTTTTTTTTGATATAAGCGACCCAAAATATTTTCTCTGCTACATCACCCCCTTTACTGAGGAGACCCTAAATGGGCTCGTGGAAACTAATCAAGCCCTTCCCACTTCCTTGCCTCCCCAGATGTTTGAAGTTTTGATGTTTGTCATGGCAGAGCGATAATATTGGTTGAATCCACCCCCTCTGTGTCCAGGCCTCAGTGTCAGTGGGCTGCTGGGTATATCATGTTTCCTCAGCAGTTTCCCTTCTACCCTCAGCCTGGCACTGTTTCAAGCCAGCTTATCTGATCCCCAAAGCTATGAGGGGGACCAGGCAGCCAAATTCACAGAAGTTAAACCCCTCTACACCTTCTGTCTGAGCCCTCCCTCCCTCAGAGTATGTTGCCTCAAAACTGGAGTGTGAGTCACGGTTGCAGGATTCATGGTTCAAACCAGACATTGTCCCTGTGGGTGGAGCTCAGCCATCTGTGTTTACCTCCACAGGTAGGCTCCAAACTCTAGAATCTCCAACCATAACTCAACGCCATTAAATACCTGCAGCTAACTAGCCAAAGCTTCTCACTCCATGTGCCCACATCACAGAACCTTGGGCAAAACCCCGCCCAAAATCAGCCATCCCCAGAGAGCTAGTCAATGACTATCCTCCTAAACTGATGCCAACTTGCCTCTCTCCTGTAGCATTTTCTTTTAAGGCACCCCAAGGGTTTATATTTTTTCAGTTTCTTAACCTGATTCTGATGTGGATTCAAGTTTAACAGCCACTGAACTACAGTCGCCTCTTTCTACTTAACTCCAATTTGACTTATTATTTTAAATCAGAAATGATCCTTTCATAATAAGATGATATACTTCTAATCTCAAGTATTTTAAGAAGTGAGAACATTTATTTATATTTTTAAATTGTACTCCAATATTTTTCTCATATGTGATAAGGTGCGGGATGGATGAAATTAGAGAATGCATTTATTTACAAACAGAAATGTGTATCCAAAAGAATCTGCCAATGCAGGTAATGCTGAGGAAGGAGGTTGATACTAGAGAAGGAATTTTACTATTTGCCATAACAGACATAAATTATTTTTATACTCTTTACATGGATAATTTGGTTATAATTTATAAGAAATTATTAATATAGTACACAATGAAATTATACAAATGGGTTGAATTGAAGATATTAATTTGTATCTGCAACATTACCTAAACAATTTACAAATACAGTTGCCTATAAAGGAAAACTGCTCTCTCCCCTGGGCACCCTCCCACACTGCCTGGATGGGTGTAGGCCACCCTCAGCAAGAGTTAGCACAGAACATGAGGAGCATGGATGCAACCATGTGAAGGCCACACTGCTCTCTACACGTGTCTGGTTAGAGGGTTGTTAGGACAACATGAGAACAGATTTCATGCTGCTTACTCCCCAGTGAAGACAGGCCAGAGTGACACACATCACTAACTGAGGCTTTGAGTGCTGAGCAGGGCTTTCTCCCTGTCCTCCTTTGCAGATCCAGAACCTATGATGATGGTTTTCATTGGGGTTCTGAGAGTTTGGTTCCAAAAAAGACATTCCCTCTCTATACTGGGGGAACTGCAGTGAACACGTGTTTCATTCCAGCCTCTTCAGTTGTTCATCGGCTTCTTCCCATCCAAACCCTCCATTCTTCTCTGGGATTGAAGAAGTCTGCATCATTTCAACACTGTTAAAAATATGTTGAAAATTTAATATTTAATTAGTCTAAGAAATATCTTACATCGACACCCTCTGAGGTTTTCTACAAACATTGCACTCTCTCATAACCTCACTTCTATTCTTGTCGGCCCTAGGTCCCAGAACTTTCTGGGATTTCTGTACTATTCATTATGGTCACTGTCCTAATGATGCTCATTCTAGTGATGTTACTGCTGCAGCCAATCCTGTATGTGAATTTTGACATTTCCTTCCCGTCACTAACAGGTTTCATCTTGGCATTGCTCTTTCTTTAGGTTCCCCAAGATTGGAGAAAGTGAATGTAGAACAGGAAGCAGGAGACAAGAGTCTGTGCCTAAGAACCAGGAGGGTTACAATAAGAGCAGCCTCCTCAGAGGGTCAATGCTGGAGGCCAAGGGAAGGAGGGAAAGGCAAAAGGAACAGGAGCTGGTATTCTCCTCTCTGTGCCCTGACTTCTCTGTGCACCAGACCCCCGGTCCCATGCTTTTATCTCACCATGCACACCTGGCCAACTGCCTGAGTCAGGTACAAAATACTGGGGCCTATGTGTCTTAATACTAGTCCCCAAACCATGTGAGTCCCCTGAATTACTCCTTGTCTTGCAGACCTTGCTGCCCAAGAGCACATCCCCCTCCATCTTACCAGAACTCTTTCCTGCCTTGTCTGCAGACAACCACAGTTTACAGTTGAATTCACTGGGCAACAGCATCACAGTGCCATTTGGGAACAGTGCAGCTCTCCAAACCTGTGTCCCTAGCTGTTTGAGTTTACCAAGTGAAGCCAATTCAATGTACCAGAAATAGGTTGGTGTTTATTGGAACTTATTAGGATTAAACTTACAGTTCTGAGGCTGAGAAAATGTCCAAATCAAGGCATCATCAAAAATACTGTCTTAAGAAGGTCAGCTGTTGCTGCATTCCTGTCAAGGGAAAATGTGGGGCCTGCCTGTCTCGCTCTGTCTTCTCCTCCAAATACGTTTTCTCCCAGAGCTCAGCAGTGGGCCATCAGACACAATTGCTCACACATCTCCCTTCTCCTCTGGCCTGGATGTCTTCAGTTTCAATCTTCTCCATGACTACAGCCTCTGGACTCTCCATCAGTCTCTCAGGGTTTCTGTGTCTCTTCACAGATGTAGGAGATCCTGGAGACCTCTCCCATATGGTGGGGCAAACATAGCAGCACTTGTTTTCTGTGTGTTCCATGTATGTAGGATTTCAGCACAATGATTGGGGTTCATCCTGGTGCCTGAAATCTCATCAGAGGCCATTAACTAAACTAAAGCAATCTAACAAAAAGTGACCTAATCGAAAGAACCCGTATCTGAATTTAACCAAATGTACTACATACAAAAGGCTTACATACACAACAATGGGTTAATAAGAACATGCTTTTATTGTGTTAACTCACGCCTCAAACAAGGGCATTAACCCAGGGCACAGGGTTAAGGAGGGGTCTCCTAAGTCTGGGAGAAAGGGAACTCATGAAACAGTGGATGTACTTTCGGTGTGGCCATCATTTAGCAAAATGGTAAGCAGACCACCATTGCACTGGTCCCTAGAATGATCCCAAGAAGAACTCAATATACTGTGCTTTCTCCATAAAATCTTATCTCCAAATAACTTGTGTAACTCAGAGAGGTGTGCCATTATTCCCTTTCCCAGAGCCAGAGTGCACAGAATTTGCCTGGTGGATGGGGGACAGGAAGCAGTGTGTACAAATGAAAGCCCCTAATTTCTTCTTGAAAGAACTGATTACACTTATGAGAGATTGGTTAAATTCAACCCTAAAGGTGCTCTTAAAAGTAGTGGGGATTTTAGAGGGCCTGATAATAAATTCATCTCAATCCTTCAGGAAGAATTGAAATAAATAATTTTCAAGATGTGTAAATACTCATAAAGTGTGGTAGCACCAACTCACTTAAAAGAAATGTAAAAGAATATTCTTCAGGCAGAAAGAAAATAATCTCAGAAGTTTCAAGATTCAGGATGGATTGAGGAACAATATTTCTTATTTAAATTCATATATCTAAATGACTATTGAATGGATAAAGTAATAATGATATCCGTGGCCTAGGATATCAATAAAATGTTAAAATACACTGTAAAATAATATATAGTGTAGGATGGGTAAATGGATATGTAGCAGATGGATATCATTATGAATTCCAAAAATTGATGTTGGATTATGCTTGTATAGTGGTCTGTTACTCTGGGCATGATTAAGTTATGATAAGGGTGTTGAAAGGGCCACAGTCAGTAGGGTGTTGTGCCCTGCCCCTTAGTGTGTGGGGTTTCAAACAAAAAAAGACATGGCAAAGGACAGAGGTGTAGTTTCTGATGTTGGGGTTCTGATGAACAAGGACAGAAGGCTGTGGGGAATAGATTGAAGCCATTCACCTGACAGTTCACAGCTTGCCTTGTGGAGAGAGGCAAAGCTTAGAGAGCATCACAGTCTACAGCTGACCTTGTGGAGGAAACAGAAGGGCTGAGCCCAGAAAGAAACTCAGCCATGGGAAGAGAGGAACAAAAGAAGGCTGAACCCGGGCTAATTTTGGCAGCTGTATTGCTCCAAGATGGGGTAACAGACTTTGGTGAAGGAAGAAACGTATGCTTTATGGCCTGATACATGTAAGCTTCTACCCCAAATAAATATCTTTTATGAAGACCAACAGATTTATGGTATTTAGCATCAGCTCCCCTTTAGCTGACTAATACAAGCTATAAAATATTTAAATATATTATTTGGCAAGTCAATAAAAAATAATAAGTGCAGATTTGGAAAGGTAAGCAAAAGTGTTATAATTTCCCCAGTAATCTTTAAAGAATATTAAATAGTGCATCTCATCCAAATAAGTAGAAGAGAAAAAAATGGAAAAAAAAAAATCAGTCAAAAATGAAGTGCTCAGGATTTCCTGGGTTTCCTTTGTTCTGGAGACAACTCACTCGTGCATCTTTGGAAGGTGCACCTTTCCTATGCTTCAGAAGCCTGAAGTTTCCAGGGTCAATTAATAGGGTATTGTTTTGTCCCCATGATAAATCACGTGCTGTATCACTTTCGCATTTCCTAGTTATGAAGTCGCCAAGCTGGATGAAGCAAGAAGAGCTATGAATGATAGAAAAAATAAAAAGTAGATATTGTTGCACTTCCCAAACTGGATGGTTAGATGATTGATATTGGATTGCCCTCTTTTCTAATGAATGCATTCAATGCTATAAATTTCCCTCTAAGCACTGCTTTTACTGCACCCCACAAACTATGAAGAAGCATAGGACTTTAAGAAGCAGGAAGAACCACATAACAAAAGGCTTGTGAGTGAAGCTATATCCATTTCCACATCAGTACAGACTTAAGATGAAGGCAGAGAATGTAAGAAAGTTGGAAAATTATGTTCTCTGACCACACCATTGTTTCCTCAAAATAACACTTCTCTGAATGTAACTTCAATTTTAAGGAATTTGTATCATGCTTACCTAAGCATGAGAGAATCTATGTAAGGAAAAATGAATGAAGACAATGAGTTTTCCAGGTTGCGCCACATCTTAGTCTTCCCCTTTAAGTGTAAGGAGTATGAAGTTTTCTTTGAAATTCAACCTCATGTGATACATGAGATTTAATCTTTCAGAGAAATCATTTGGTTTTCATGAATTGGGGAAAGACAGAGTCACATGAAAGAATCATGCAGGAATAAAACCCTGTGTATTTAAGGAATACTGGAAATCCTTCAGCCAGGCATTAAATCTCATTGAGCATGAAATATTCACACATTAGTTAGTATTGTAATAAACAGAGGAATGTTTCACATGAAACAAAACTTCATGGAATATGAGAAAATTGAAACTAGAGAGAAAATATATGAGTGTCCTCAATGTAGTCTGCTCTTTAGAGTCATGTTTTACTCCTCTTTCTAAAAGCTATACAGGGGAACAAGCATAGAAATGTAATGCATGTGGGAAAATTTTCAACCTGACAGAAAACCTCTTTATTTATCAGAAAATTCTTCCTAATGAGAAATCATATATATGTGGGAAAGCTTTAATTCAAAGGTCAAATCTCAGAATCAAGAGATTACCTACTGCAAATAAACCCTATGCATGATAGGCATGTGAAAAAGCATTTTAGTAAGAATCATATCTCACAGAACCTGAAAAAATTCATAGTGGACAAAGTCAAAATGAATGTAAAGAATGCAGAAAGCCTTCAACCAAAAGAAATTGTTCCTTAAACATCAGAGTATTCATCCTGGAGAAAAACACTATATATAAAATGAATGTGGAAAAACCTTCCACCAGAAGGAAAACCTCGTTAACCTTCTGAGAATACATACTGCAGAGAAACACTATGAATGTGATGGACATGGGAAAGCTTTCATTGAGAAATCAAGCTTCATTACACACCAGAGAATACAAACTGGAGAGAAACCCTATATATGTAAGGAATATAGGAAAACTGTCATTAGTTAATCAAATCTCACTGGCCATGAGAAAATTCATAGTGGAGGGAAGTTTTATATATGTAAGGAATGTGGATTAGCCTTCAGCTAGAGGCAGTATCTCCTTAAACATTACAAGATTCATACTGGAGAGAAGCCCTGTGAATGTAATGAATGTGACTCTCCAAAGAATCTGAATCTCCCCCTGCAGTCTGTGCAACTGGTTGCCAATCTTTTAAGGAAGTGGCTGTGACTGTGCAATTCAGGATGTCTCTCTCCTCTTGGAAAAGTGCACTTACAGTTTGTTCTGAGATCTGTTCCTCCCACATCTTCTTCCACATTCATTGGTGTTCAATTTTTTACCACTAATTTATGCATCAGAATTCGAGATTTCTCTTAGTTTATATAAAGATGGGCTTTTCATTTATTTCAGATTTTCTTGGTTGTTTTTATTGTTTCTTCAATCCTTTACATTCTGGGTAAGCATTTAAAAAATATCATTTAAAAATGAATGCTGCCCATTATTGCAGCATTTTCTTATAAGGCACCCAATACATTTATATTTTTCCAGTTTTGTCTCCTGAGTCTGATGTGGATTCAGGTTTAACAGTCACTGAACTGCAGTGTCCTGCTTTCTACTTCATTCTAATTTTTGTTATTATTTTAAATCTGAAATGATCCTTTCATAATTAGATGATATACTTCTAATCTCAAGTATTTTAAGAAATTAGAAAATTTATTCATATTTTTAAGCTGTACTCTAATATTTTTCTCATATGTGACAGGATGTGGGATGAATGAAATTAGAGAATGCATGTATTTACAAACAGAAATATCTACCCAAAAAATCTGCCAATGCATATAATTCTCAGGAGGGAAGAATGGGTGCTGAGGACAGAGATGGAATTTGGCTCTTTGCCATAACAGACATAAATTATTTTTATACTCTTTGCACTGATAATTTCATTATAACTAAAAAGAAATTATGAAAATAGTACAAAATGAAATAATAGAAAGAGTTTGATTTGAAGATATTGATTTCTATCTGTAACATTACTTGGGGGAACTAACCCTCACAATTTGCAAATACATTCGGCCATAAAGGAAAAGTGGTCACTCCCTCGCCCCCCACCCAGCTGCCCGGACTGTGGTGGCCTCCCACAGCAAGAGGGAGAATGGAGCACAAGGAGCATAGACACGACCGTGTGAAGTCCACACTTCTCTCTCCACGTGTCCAGCTAGAGGGCTGTTAGCACCACAGGAGAAGACTGACTTCCTGCTGCTTACTCCAAAGTGAAGACCGGCTAGAGGGACTCACATCACTAACTGACACTGTGAGTGCTGAGCAGGGCTTTCTGTCTGTCCTCCTTTGTGGATCAACATGGGAATCCCAGTGGGTTCCGTGTAATATTTTAGGTAATCTAAGCACCTCTTAAAATATATGTATATATATATATATATATATATATATATATACATATATATATATATATAACATTTTTGTAAGCAAATACACATATATGCATATATATTTATATATCATTTTGCAAATGTTTGTATGTATTGTGAGAATTTTGATTTTTACCCATAATAAAAAAAAAAAAAACAAAAAAAAAAAAACAAACCTATGATGATAGTTTACATTGGGCTCTGAGAGTTTGGTTCCCAAACAGGACATTCCCCCTCATTGCTTTTTCTTTAGCTGCCCCAAGATTGGAGAAGGTGAATGTATTAATGGAAGCTGGAGAGCTGAGTCTGTGCCTGAGATCCAGGAGGGGTACAGTATGAGCAACTTCCTCAGATGGTCCAAGATGGGGCCAAGGGAAGCAGGGAAGAGCAAAAGGAGCAGGAGCAGGAAGCCTCCCCTCTGTGCCCTGCTGCCTTTGCTGCACCAGACCCATGGTCCCATGCTTTTATTTGCTCCTGCCCACCTGGCCAACCACTGCCTGAGGCAGGTACATCAAACTGGGGCATCTGTGACTTTATATTAGTCCCCAAACCATGTGACTCCCCTACCAGAAACCCTGTATTGCAGTACTTGCAGGCCAAGTGAACTTCTCTCTCCATCTTACCAGCACTCATTCCCACCTAGTCTGGAGGCACCCACAGTTTGCAGGTGAATGCACTGGGCAGCATCACACTGCAATTTGGGAACAGAATATTTCTCCAAACCTGTGTCCCTAGGTATTTGAGTTTTTCAAACACTACTAATGCAAAATACCAGAAATAGCTTGGGTGTTATTGGAATATATGAGGGTTAAAGCTTACAGGTCTGAGGCTGTGAAAATATCCAAATCAAGGCATCATCAAAAATTAATAATGGTCAGCTGCTGCTGGAATCCTGACAAGGTAAAATATTGGGCCTGCCTGTCTCTCTCTGCCTTCTCCTCAAAACTCACTTTCTCCCTGTGCTCAGCAATGGGCTATCAGACACAATTGCTCACACCTAAACCTTCTCCTCTGGCCTTTATATCTTTAGCTTCAGGCTGCTCAATGACTTCAGCCCCTGGCCTCTCCCTTAGCCTTTCAGGATTTCTGTGTCTCTCCACAGCTATAGGTGATCCTGGATCCCTCTCCCACATGGCAGGGTAACCATGGCAGAACTCTTTTTCTGTGTGTTTCATGTATGTAGGACTTCAGCACAATGACTGTGGTCCATCCTGGTGTCTGAAATCTAATCAGAGGCCCTTACCTAAATAAAGCAATCTAAAAAATGATGACCTAATTGAAAGGTCCCTTATCTGAATCTAACCAAAATATCCTGCATACAAACACTTACACAGACAGCAATGGGTTAGTAAGATCATACTTTTCCAGGGCTTATACAAGACTCAAACAAGGGCATTAACCCAGGGCACAGGGATTAGGAGGGTTATCCTAAGTCTGAGTGAAATGGGAACTCATGAAACAGTGTTTGTACTTTGGGTGTGGCCATCATTGAGCAAAATGAGGGGCTGACCACCAATGCACTGGTCCCTAGAATGGTCCCAAAAAGAACTCAAAACACTGTGCTTTCACCACAAAATCTTAGCTCCAGAATCAGGTGTGTAACTCAGAGATGTGCCATTATTCCCATCCCCAGTGCCAGAGTGCACAGATTTTGCCTGGAGGGTGGTGTGGGTAGGGATCAGGCTATAAAACTGAAAGCCCCTAATTTCTTCTCCATAGAACTAATTACATTTACAACAGAATAGAGAAATTCAATGCTAAGTGTGCTTTCAAAAGCAGTGGAGATGGTAGAGGGCCTGAGATTTAATTCATCTCATCCTTCAGGAAGAAATGAAATAAATACTTTTACTGATGAGTAAAAACTAATAAAGTTTGCTAGCAGAAACTCACTTTAAAAGAAATGTGAAAGAATATTCTTCAGGCGGAAAGAAAATACTCTCAGAGGATTCAAGATTCAGGATGGATTGAAGGACAATATCTGTTAATTTATTTCATATATCTAAATGACAATTGAATGGATAAATTAATAAGGATATCCGTGGCCAAGGACTTCAATAAAGTGCTAAAATTCACCATAAAATAATATATACCATAAGACATGTAAATGTTTATGTAGCAGTTGGCTATCGTTATGAATTCCAGAAATAGATATTGGAATATGCTTGTAAACTGCTCTGTTAATCTGTACATGATTAAGTTATGGTAAGGTCGTTGACTGGCCCACAGTCAGTAGGGCGTTGTGCCCTGCCCCTTGATGGGTGAATTCAAACAGTGCAAAAAATGTGTTGAAAATTTAATAGTTATTTATTCTAAGAAATATCTGCCATCTGCACTGTCTGAGGTTTTCTGAAAACATTGCACTCTCTCACAACCACACTTCCATTCTTGTAAGCCCTAGGTCCCAGGACTTTTTGGGATTCCCATATTATTTACTAGGGTCACTGGCCTAATGTTTCTCATGCTGGTGGTTTTATTGCTGTAGCCAATGCTGTAATGTGAATTTTGACATTTCCTTCCTGACACCAAAATGTTTGATCTTGGCATTGCTATTTCTTTAGCTGCCACATGATTGGAGAAAGTGAATGTAGGACTGGACCAGGAGATCTGAGTCTGAGCCTGAGACCCAGGAGGGGCAAAGTATGAGCAGCCTTCTCAGAGGGTCCAGGCTGGAGGCCAAGGGAAAGTGGGAAGGGCAAAATGAGCAGGAGCAGGGACACTCCTCTTTGTGCCCTGAAACCCCTGCTGCACCAGACCCATGGTCCCATGCTTTTATCTGCCCCTGCCCCCCCTGGCCAACCCCTGCCTGAGACAGGTACATCATACTGGGGCATCTTTGACTTTATTCTAGTCCCCAAACCCTGTGACAACAGTGCCTGACTCCCTGTCTTGCAGGTCTCCCTAGTCAAGGGCACTACCCCTTCCATCTTGCCTGTTCTCATTCCTGCTTAGTCTGGAGATACCCACAGTTTACAGGTAAAATCACTCAGCAGCAGCATCACATTTCTGTTTGGGAACAGAGCAGCCCTCCTACCCTGTGTCCTCATCTGTTAGAGATTCCCCAGTGATGCCGATGCAAAATACCAGAAATAGTTTGGCTTTTATTGAAATTTATTAGGTTTAAACCTTACAGTTCTGAGGCTGAGAAAATGTCCAAATCAAGGCATCATCAAAAATGCTGTCTTAAGAAAGGTCAGCTTCTGCTGCACTCCTGTCAAGGCAAAATGTTGGGCCTGCCTGTCTCTCTCTGCCTTCTCCTCCAAACACACTTTCTCCCAGAGCTCAGCAGTGGGCCACCAGGCACAACTGCTCACACTTCACCCTTCTCCTCTGGCCTGGATGTCTTCAGCTTCAATCTGCTCCATGACTCCAGCCTCTGGCCTCTCCCTCAGCCTATCAGGGTTTCTGTGTCTTTCCAAAGATGTTGGAGATCCTGGAGCCCTCTCCCACATGGCAGGGTAAACATGGTTGCACTTTTTCTCTGTGTGTTCCATATATGTAAGATTTCAGCACAATTACTGGGGTCCATCCTGGTGCCTGAAATCTAATCAGAGGACCTTAAATAAACTAAAGCAATCTAACAAAATGTGACTTAATCAAAAATTCCCTTATCTGAATTTAACCAAAATGTCCTACATACAAAAGGCTTACACACACAGCAATGGCCTAGTAAGAACATATTTTTCTTGTGTTAACTCAACCCTCAAACATGTGGATTAACCCAGGGCACAGGGGCAAGGAGGGGTCTCCTAAGTCTGGGAGAAATGGTAACTCATGAAGCAGTGGCTGTACTTTGAGTGTGGCCATCATTGAGCAAAATGGTGTGCTGACCACCATTGCACTGGTCCCTAGAATGGTCCCAAGAAGAACTCAATATACTGTGCATTCTCCACCAAATATTATCTCCAAAATCACGTGTGTAACTCAGGGAGGTGTGCCATTATTCCTTTTCCCAGAGCTAGAGCACACAGATTTTGCCTGGTGGATGGGGGGCAGGAAGCAGTGTGTACAAATATCAGCTCCTAATTTCTTCTCCAAAGAACTGAATACTCTACAACAGAAAGAAGAATTTCAAACCTTAATTTGCTCTCAAAAGCAGTGGGGATCTTAGAGGGTCTGATATTAAATTCATCTCGATCCTCAGGAGGAAGTGAAATAAACACTTTTAAAGATGAGTAAAAACTCATAAAGTGTGCTAGCACCAACTCACTTAAAAAGAAATGTAAAAGCTTACAGTTCTTAGGTGGTGAAAATGTCCAAATCAAGGCATCATCAAAAATTACTAATGGTCAGTGGCTGCTAGAATCCTGCCAAGGCAACATATTGTGCCTGCCTCTCTCTCTCTGCGATCTCTTCCCAACACACTTTCTCCCTGTGCTCAGCAATGGGCCATCAGACACAATTGCTCACACCTAACCCTTCTCCTCTGGCCTTTATGTCTTTAGATTCAGGCTGTTCAATGACTCCAGCCCCTGGCCTCTCCCTCAGACTTTCAGGGATTCTGTTTCTCTCCACAGCTGTAGGAGATTCTGGAGCCCTCTCCAACATGGCAGGGTATACATGGCAGCACTCTTTCTCTGTTGAATGTATGTAGGACTTCAGCACAATGATTGGGGTCCATCCTGGTGCCTGAAAACTAATCAGAGGCCCTTATCAAAAGTAAAGCATTCTAACAAAAATTGCCATAATCGAAAGTTCCCTTATCTGAATTTAAACAAAATGTCCTACATAAAAAAGGCTTATGTACGCAGCAATAGGTTAGTAAGAACATACAACTCTGGCATCCACACAAGATGCAAATGATGGCATTAACAGAGCATAGGCAGCAGGACGGGTCTCCTAAGTCTGGGAGAAATGGGAACTCATGAAGCAGTGGCTGTACTTTAGGTGTGGCAGTCATTGAGCAAAATGAGGTGCTGACCACCATTGCACTGGTCTCAGAAATGTCCCAAGAAGAACTCAATATACTGTGCATTCTCCACTAAATATTATCTCCAAAATCATGTGTGTAACTCAGAGAGGTGTGCCATTATTCCTTTTCCCAGAGCTAGAGCACACAGATTTTGCCTGGTGGTTGGGGTGCAGGAAGCAGGGTTTACAAATGACAGCTCCTATTTTCTTCACCAAAGAACTGAATACCCTACGACAGAATGGAGAATTTCAACCCTAAATTTTCTCTCAAAAGCAGTGGGGATCTTAGAGGGTCTGATATTAAATTCATCTCAATCCTTCAGGAAGAAGTGAAATAAATATTTTTAGAGATGAGAAAAAACTAATAAAGTTTGCTAGCAGCAACTCAGTTTTAAAAAAATGTAAAAGAATATTCTTTGGGCAGAAAAAAATATTCTCAGAAGGTTCAAGATTCAGCATGGATTGAAGAACAATATCTGTTAATTAAATTCATATACCAAAATGACTATTGAATTGATAAAGTAATAATGATATCCGTGGCCTAGGACATCAATAAAGGGTTCCAATACACCAAAAAATAATATAAATCATGAGATGGGTAAATGGATATGTAGCAGTTTGATATCGTTATGAGTTCCAAAAATGTATATGGGATGATGTCTGTTAATATGGGCATGATTAAGTTCTGATTAGGACATTGACTGGGCCACAGTTGTTAGGGCATTTGAGCCCCGCCCATTGGTGGGTGGGGTCACAAACATAAAAAGACATGCCAATGGACAGAATTGCAGTAGTTTTTGATGTTGGATTTCTGATTAGCAATGACAGGAGGCTCCATGGAAAAGAGAAAATCCATTCACCTGACAGTTCACAGTTGGCCTTGAAGAGACAGGAGAAGCTTAGGAAGCCTCATAGTCTACAGCTGACCTTGAGGAGGAAACAGTGGAGCTGAGCCCAGGGAGAAAGGAAGCCCAGGGAAAGAGGAACCCAATAACACTGGACACTGGGAAATGTCAGCAGCTGTGTTGCTCCAAGACAGTGTAACAGACTTTTGTTAAAGAAGAAACTTATGCTTTATGGCCTGGTAAATGGAAGCTTCTACCACAAATAAATACACTTTTTAAAGTCCAAGATATTTCTGGCATTTTGCATCAGCACCCCTTTGTCTGACCAATACAGGATTTAAAATGTTTTAAAACACATTATTTGGCAAGTCAATGACAAATAATAAGTGCAGATTTGGGAAGGCAAGCAAAAGTATTTTAATTTCCATGGTAAATTTTACAGAAAATTAAATAGTACATATCATCTAAATAAATAGAAGGGAAAAAATTGAATAAAAATAGTCAGTCCAAAACAAAGTGTTCAGGATTTCCTGGGTTGCCATTTTGACCTTTCTTCTGGGGCCAACTTACTCATGCATCTTTGGAAGCTGTAGCTTTCTTATCCTTCAGAAGCCTCAATGTTCCAGGGTTGATTTATGAGGTGTTGTATTGTCCCCATCATTAATCAAGTATTGTATCACTTCCAAATTTCCTAGTTATGAAGTCACCAAACTGGATGTGATGCTCATTTGAAGCAGGAAGAATCATGAATGATAGAACAAATAAAAATGAGATATTTTTGCACTTTCCAAATTGGACACTTAGCAGATTGATATTGGATATTTCCTCTTTTGTAATGAATGAATTCAAAGCTATAAATTCCCCTCTAAGCCCAGTTTTTGTTGCACCCCACAAACTATGAAGAAGCATAGGACTTTAAGAAGCAGAAAGAACCACATAACCAAAGGCTTGTGAGTGAAGCTATATCCACTTCCACAACAGTACAGACTTAAGATGAAGGAAGAGAATGTAAGAAAGTTGGGAAAATCTTTTCTGTGACCACAAGCATTATTTCCTCAAAATTACACTTCTATGAATGTAACTTCACTTGGAAGGAGTTTGCATCATGCTTACCTAAGCATGAGGGAATCTATGTAAGTAAAAAGAATGAAGATAAGGAGTTTTGCCAGTCTACCCGACAATGTAGACCTCCCCTATAACTAAAATGAGAGTGAAGTTTTCTTGGAAATTCAACCTCATGAGATAACTGAGAATTAATCCATCAGAGAAACCATTTGGTATTTCATGAACTTGGGAAGGCCAGAGTCACATCAAATAAACATTCAGGTGTAAAACCCTGTATATGTAAGGAATATTGGAAATCCTTCACCAGGCATTAAATCTCATTGAGCATGAAATAGTCATACATTAGATACTATTGTAATGAACATGGGAATGTTTCCATCTGAAACAAATCCTAATGGAATATGAGAAAATTCAAACTAGAGAGAAACCATAAGAGTGTCATGAATGTAGGCTGCTCTTTACAGTCATTTTTTACTCCTCATTTTAAAAACCATACAAGGGAACAAAGATAGAAATGTCATACATGTGGGAAAGATTTCAATCTGACAGAAAAGCTCTTTATTCATCAGAAAATTCTTACTGAAGAGAAATCATATATATGTGGGAAAGCTTTAATTCAAATTTCAAATCTCAGATACAGTTGATTTCCTACTGCAAAGAAATCCTATGCATGTAAGGCATGTGAAAAAGCCTTTAGGTACAATTCATACCTCACAGAACATGAAAAAACTCATATTGGAGAGAAACAAAAAATGTAAAGAATGCACAAAAGCCTTCAGGCAAAAGCAATATTTCATTAAACATCAGAGCATTCATTCTGGAGAAATACCCTATGTATGCAATGAATTTGGACATGACTTCAAGCAGAAGGAAAACTTCATTCACCATCTGAGAATATATACTGAAGAGAAACCCAATGAATGTGATGGATGTGGAAAAACTTTCATTCAGAAATCAAACCTCATTACAAAACAGACAAGGCAAACTGGAGAGAAACCCTATAAATGTAAGGAATGTAGGAAAGCCTTCAGGAGCAAATCAAATCTCACCGACATGAGAAAATTCATAGTGTAGGGAAGCCCTATATATGTAGGGAATTTGGAATAGCCTTCAGCCAGAGAAAATATCTCATTGAACATTACAACTTTCATACTGAAGAGAAACCCTGCGAATATAATGAATGTGAATCACCAAAGTATATCCACCTCCAGTCTGTGCAACTTGTTGCCAATCCTTTAAGGAAGAGGTTGTGACTGTGCAATTCAGGATGTCTTTCTCCTCTTGGAAAAGTGCACTTGCAGTTTGCTCTGAGATCTGCTACTCCCACATATTCTTCCACACTCATCTGTGTTCAATTTGTTACCACTAATTTATGCATCAGAACTGGTGATTTCTCTTAATTTATGTAAAGACGTGCTTTCCAATCATTTCAAATTATCCTGGTCGTTTTCATTGGTTCTTCAATCCATTACATTCTAGGTAAGCATTTAAAAACCATTTAAAAAATAATGCTGCCCATTATTGTAGCATTTTCTTTCTTTTTAAAATCGTTGGTAAAAATCAAAATTTTCAAAACACATATTAATATTTGTAAAGTTATATATTAATATATATGCACATATGTACATTTGCTTACATAAATGTTAAATATATATATATATATATATATATATATATATATATATATATATATAATAAAGTTGCTTAGATTACCTAAATAATACACAGAAATTATAGCAATTCCCATATTCCCCACCTTCATCACCTCCGACTTCATCCCACCCAAACATCCTTCATCAGTGTGGCACATCTCCCACAATGGATATACACATCCTGGGACCTTGTCACCAAGCATAAGTCACAGTACACATTGTAGACGATGCTCTCTCCCACACAGTTCTGCATGGGATATGCTGATGTAAAATGCCCTACATCTGTCACTGCAACACCACTCAGTATTTCAACTGCACTTTCCCTCCCTGCCCCAAAAGGGTCCAGCAGCCACTGGCTCCTCCTCACTCTTAGAATTTCTTCCATTCCTTGAATCACGATATGTCTACAAAAGTCTATCCTTAAGTCCACTCTACTCCATTTCTCTTCCCCCAATCCTGAGGGGACTGGGATGGTGATTTCCCCTCCACATCCAAGTGAGAGAGGGCTTAAATCCTTTGGATACAGTGAATGGGATTATCCTGTCTGCAGCTTCAGGCCTTCTCCATTCCCTGGGATGGCTGTTACCAATCATTGTCTCCTTGCCATGTGACTTGGATGTGTCCTTTGAGTTGTGGGTTAGGAGTTGCAGCTCTACCGAGATTCCAATCACAGCTGGCACATAGGTATGCCAGAGGCCCCAGTCTCTGGGAGTACACCTGAAAACTCCAGCATCATATATAGGTTTGAATAGCAGAGACTGATGGACCATGGGCAGGGAGGGCTTATTTGAGTCCAACTCTGTCACTCTCAGGAGCACAGATTCCAAAGTAGAGCCCATAATAAGGCATCAATCTCTGGGGCTACTCCACTTAGTTAGGACCTGGGTTCTTAGGAACCCCTCTGTGTGGGGTGATACCCACTTTGGTGTTCTATGACCTCCTACTGAGGTCTGCATAAGAGTTACCTCTGGGATGACCTCCTGACTCTCTTTGAAGACTCTTAGCCACATGAACCCATTTTTCTTTACCTTTTCCCCATTTATTCAAGGTCTTTTTCCAAACATGTTGCCAGTTGGCACTTGGTATTTATCCCTCGTTGCCAAGGAGGCTCATCCCTGGGAGTCATGTCCCATGTTGGGGGGAAGGTAATGCATTCATATGCTGAGTTTGGCTTAGACAGAGGCCATATTTGAGCAACAAAGAACCTCTAAGTTTGCAACCCTTAGACACCCCATAAGAGAAGGCTAAGTTTCAATTACAAGAGCAAAGACTCATGAGGTTAGTCATCAATAAGAAAAACCCAACAGTGGGCCATCCTCTTTTGCCAGACACTGCTCCTGCACTGAGGGGCCTCTTGATGCTCCCTTGGAGAATGTGGCAGAACTTTCCAGGCTGGGAATTCAGATTCCCTCATTTATTTAGTGATTGTCTACTCACCATGAACATGCCCCATGCCTTGACCATTTGAACAATTTTATACATCTTTCATGTATATTCAGATGAACTTACTCCCATGAAACCCCATCCCAGTCACCCCCCACAAATGATCCTCTGCAGCCCCTATTGTAACCCTTCTGTAATCTAAACCTTCCTTGGGCATGAAGCCCATAAAATAACCAAATAAAATTAGTAGGACAAATTAATAATAGTGATAAGCTTAAATGCAAAGAATAAGTACAAGGAAACTCAGAAGAAAAAACACTAAACTAAAAATAAAATATAATTAGCAGATTGGGGTATTCAAAAAATGAGAAATAAAACAAAAATATTTCCTTTTTTAAAAATATTTTTTTCCTTTTATCACTGTATTATCAGAAGTCTAGTGTAGTGTAACATCTTCCCACTCTCATTCTCCAGTGCCTCCTAAATTTTCATTTAACTTTCAAAGATGTTTTAAGTCATAGAAAAGTCACACACGGAATACTAGTTACTCCCACATAAACTACCTCCCTCCCGCTTCCCCACCCCATATTAAACCTTTTAACAATATATATGTTAACATTGTTATAACTCTTATACAGATAGTTAAACATAGCAACTAAATATTTTCAGTGGTTTACACTATACTTTACAATTTAGAAGGTACAATTTAATAATTTTTGATGTTATTTACCATGTCTTCTGTACATTACTGTAAGGTAATGAAAAACCTTTCCCATGACCACTAAATACCACATTTAATCTTAACTCTTCCTTCCTCCCCATCCCCCTGGAGCATATGACACTTCCCTGTCTTAACTCATGGAATGACAAGATTCATAGTTCCATGCCATGGGTTTTCCAACTGGGCCTTCCTAATCTAGTCACCTGTGAAAACTGTACCATCAAACCCAGTAATGTCACTACCCATCTGTCCTGTCCTTCATTATGCAACTATACTCTATCCCTTTACCATAGATTATGTCCATATGGGTGATGGCTCACAGCCCTACTCTTACCTTTTTCTCTCTTGTTAACCTATCTTTCAGACAATGAAAGTGAGAGACTGCTCACTTTCCTCAGTTCAAATCATTGAGGACATATACTGTTCATCTTTCAATGCCTGGCTTGCATCACTCAACATATGGTCTTCAAGATTCATCCACATTATTCCGTGTGTTAGCACTTTATCCCTACTTACAGCTGAGTAATATTCAATTGTATGTATATACCACCTTTTGTTTATCCATTCATCTGTAGATGGGCACTGGGGCTGATTCCAACTACTGGCAATGGTGAACAATGCTGCTATGAATATTGGAGTGCATATATCTGTTCGTGTGTTTGCTTTCAGTTATTCTGGGTATATACCCAGCAGTGGAATTGCTGGATCATACAGAAGATCTATTGTTAGTTTTCTGAGGAACCGTCAAACTGTCCTCCACTGTGGCTGGATCATTCCACAATCCCACCAGCAGTGGATGAGGGTTCCTCTTCCTCCACATCCTCTCTGACTCTTAGAGTCTGTTGTTTTATTAATAACTTCCATTCTGATGGGTGTACAATGCTATCTCATTGTAGTTTTGATTTGCATTTCCCTGATAGCAAGTGACATCGAGCATATATTCATGTGCATTTTAGCCCTTTGTATTTCTTCCTTGAATGTTGGAAAAGATGCTGAGAGCCAAAGCATAAAGGGTTAAGCATTTAAAAAGCATGCTTGCTGGCAGAGAAACATTATTATATGTCTCCAAGGATACTGCATACTGCAGATATCAGTGGGTGGAGGCAGATTGGAATGAACACACCACTAGGATGTTATTGTTCGAATTCACAAGAAAGATTTCCTGGGAACACAGAAACAGGCAGCGCTCTCACATACCAAGCTGAGGAACTAGTGAAGTACGCCTTAATTTTGTTATCAGCTTTGTAGTACAAAAAGCAGCTTCAGCCTAAATAAACTTGTCTGCATTCCACATGGAGGGACATCAACTGATCCCAGGCTTTCTTTGGATCATTCTCTGCACTGCCTAACTCAAATGGCCACAAACATGGGCAGCACTAGGCTTTTCTCTGGATCAGTGCTGTGGACGCATGGACTGCTGGGTAGGATAGCCCTTGCATTCTGTTGGTGTGTCGAATAATATAGATTGTCAGGGTAATGCGTAATCAGTCAACTCGGTGAGAGGAATATTCTGAAGTATTGAAGACCCTGTTAAAGAATACAGGGGTATATGTGATGACCTTAGAGTTACTAAAACTCTTTTCTCTTATACAGAAATATTGTTATGTATGGTATTTGTATAGTCTTATTTCTATTGCTCTTGAACCTTACAGTCAGATGAAAATGAAGATATTAAAATGGATACTGCTATTGCTAACACTGTAGCAGAACAAGCTAATGATGACATTAATGTAAACATATGTGAAAAGTTAATGAGCAGGCAAAAACAGATTAACTCATGTATAATAAAAAGAAAAAAAAAAGAAAAAGGGAGTTTATGAAAGTTTTCCAGTGCTCATTAATCTGTCAGCACCAAAAGATGATTTATTGTCTTTTGAACCAGTGTCTGCACCTCCGAAGGTACCTAATGATCCATTTTTTACATTTGATGATGCTCCAACCATTTCTGTTTTTGTGCCTGCACCATCCTCTTCAATTATGAAAAGTATAGCACAAGGAAGTAGAGAAAGAAATTCAGAGTCTATGCATTTTTTTTTTACTTTTCCAGTAACAGTAACTCAAATTCAAGTAGATGCTAACAACCCCCAAGGAGGTATACAATATGAGCATGCTCCTATTCCTTCTAACACTATCAAAGAGTTAAAACAAGCATGCACTCAATATGGTGTAGCTTCTCCTTATACTCAAGAATTGGTGCAAAGAATAGCATAAGATTAATACTCTGGGACTTGGATTTGTTAGCTCAAGCTGTTTTTAATTCAGCAGAATTTTACAATTTAAAACTTGGTGGGCTAATGAAGCTAATATTGTAGCATGACAAAATCAACAGCAAAATCCACCAGTGCCTATTACTGTTGAACAAATATTAGGAACAGGTCAATGTGCTGGGATTCCCATGATGATATGCCATTGTACAAGTGCAATTGTGCTACCTAGCTCCCTTGTGATGAATCTCCACCCCTGGACAGGCTGTACAATCATTTTCAAAAATTGTTCAATGAAATACTGAAACCTGTGCTGAATTTGTAGCAAGGCTGGCAGATGTAGTCAACAAGGCAGTAACTCAATCTGATGTTAAGAAATGCTTATTCTGATGTTGGCTTTTGATTATGCTAACAGTGATTGTAAAAAGGCTTTATTTCTGATCAAGACAAATGGAAGAACTTTACAGGATTACATAAAAATATGCCAAAACAGTGGGCCTAATATGTATAACATGAACCTTCTTGCAGCTGCTCTAAATGGATATAGTCCTATGATTACTAATTTAAATTGCTTTAAATGTGGGAAACCAGGTGATATGAGAAAAAGATTGCCAAACCAAAACTAGTGTAAGAGCTCCATTTCACGGCAATAATAAATCAATACCAAGTTGTATGTGTCTGAAATGTCAAAAACTGTTACACTGTGCCAAGGAATGCCATTCTAAATATCAGAAAAGTGGTAGTCTCATTAATAAGTCGAGAATCTTCCAAGCGGGCCTTGCTCAAGGCCCTCAGACAAACAATATGAGCACATTTCCCAGCCTGGCTCAAATGTACCTAGTCAGCAACAGAGCAGTCCACTTCAGCATGTAAGAGAACTTAAGGCAGCTACCAAAAGCGGTACAGCTGATAATCCTTCCTCAGTTAAAACTAAATTATTAGGCCTTCACTGAGTATACCCAAAATTAAGAACAGGAATTATAAGGCCTACTGCAGTAATCTGAACTTTGAGCCTAAGTGTACTCCTAAAGAGTAGTAATCCAAAATATACATGTTAAATATTTGTATAAACTGCTATATTAGCACTTAACTGTATTTAGGCTGTATAAGTCCTCCTGGCTGGTTGCTGATTATGAACAAAAGTGTTTCAAAGAACAAGCTTATATATTACAGGTAACAAAGATTCCAGAAAAAAACTTAAAATAGTAAAATCAAAGATGTGAAAGGATGAAGGTCTTGAAGACAGCCATACCAAAGGAGTGAACATTATGGGTCACATTAGTAAGCTTTATGTTTCTGTTAGTGTGACATAATTCTTTTTGTATTTGTCTGTTTGTTCAGTGTCAGTGTATATTTTGAAACCTCGGATGGTAACATTAAATTGATAAAATGAAGATTATTATGAGAGATCTATTCAAATGGCCAAAAATTAAATAAGCACATATATTAATAAATAATATGGATATAAGTTTAAAATAATAAAAATAGTTATACTCAAATTAAATCATTATTCTAACAAGTTTGTTTAATGTTGATGGTAATTGTATGTTGTCAGAAATTTGCTTGGAAGTACTTTCCAAAATCACTGTGGTAACTTAAGTATGGAAAGTATATAGAATGTGCTTTTATTATTAAAGAAAAGAAAGTCATTTTACCATAAGATGAAATAACTAGTGATTTAAAAAAAGTAAAATGTGGGACAAAACCTGAATAAATACAAAATTGCAAAAGGCTTGTTAAAAAGGAATTTTTGTGGTCAAAGCTAAGTAAAATTTAAGCTATCTATAAAAATTTAAAAGCTTTAATGTCAAACAATGTAATACTGTAATGTTAATGTTTAAATTTCTTTCTCAAAACTTCTGAAGTCAGTAGTCTGTTTTATTAAAATTTTACAAAGTTTTTCTCCTCAAAAATCGGTATGAAATAAAGAAAATCTGTTTTATCAATATAGCTTCTTGTTCATTAACGTTATCATTTCCATGAAGAAACAGGTCTTATCACTTTTAAAAGGAACACAATGTTTGAACCTGCTTTCTCAATGTCAAATCCTGAAAGATAGCTTTTATTTCATACTGTCACAAACACCCTGGTCTTTTACCTAAAAAACAGGTAAAATAATAAAAATAGTTAAGTTCATGTGATATCAGTTAAATGAAGTATTTAAAACTGTTTTAAAATTAAAAGAAATTTTCTATTTTTATAACAATAAGTTGTATGAACAAAATGTACATATGAATACTTTAAAAGTGCATAAAATTCCTGAAAATATAATAATGTTTCAATAAAATAGTAAATAAAATATGTTATTAATCATAATTTTTAGTTAACTACAAGAAGAAAGCAGCCATTAAAGGCTGACAGGGTAGTGCATAACAGTAAATTTTAGTAAAATAAAATAACACCACTGCAGCATGCAGTGGTCCCAAATATTGCTAGTTTGTTGGAAAAAATTAATATCCAGTTATGTCTCTATCACTTTATTTTCAAACTTGCTTAAGCTTTCTTTAATATATTCCTAAACAAGTCAAGCCAGCCCAAATTCCCCTTCCTGTAAAATAGCCAACAATAAATCAAGTTTATATTCAACTCTGTAAACAACAGCCCCAATTCTAATTATAATGTTAACAACAAAACCAATGCAAGGATTAAAATTACAAGTTAATGTATTACCCCACAGCCCAAAAAGGAAATACTAATTTGTTTTTACCTATGCCTCAAACTATACAAAATAAAAAAAATTGACATCATTCTAATCATGCTACTAAGAATCTTAAATGCTTAAGAAATAAAAGTTTATTCATTGGATGTCTGTTGTTTACTCTACTGTAGTTATGAATTATGTATAATATACTTAAATACTAATCAAAACTTCAATACAATACATTGCATATATAAATAATTTAATAACTTGTTTGTTACACGTAAAGTACTTTTATTAAGTATGTATATAAATCCTTTGTTTTAAATTTGAACAGTCCTGAAACAAAATATCTTTTTTATAAAAAGGTTTAGAAAGTATTGTTCAAGCCTAAAAGTAAAGTATCATGCAAAAATCTTTGTTAATCAACAAACCAATGCTTTGCTAGTTAACACTTTTCACATTTCAGGAAATATTGGAAATTAAAGTAGTAAGCACATCAAGGACGTTTTGTAACAAATTAAAAATAATAAAGTGCATTTCAAAAGGTGTGGCATTCCTCCCTCGGGGAGCTAGCCCCTCTCCCAGGGATTGATGCAAAAACCTTAAAATTTACTGCCTAGGGAGTGTTGTTTTCCTTCCTGAGGAATCTGGCCACTTCCTCGGGATTAGCAAAATACTAAAAAGTTGGCCTCTATAGGAGTATCAAATTCATTAATCCTAAACACAGTAAACCAAAACTCTAGTATCAGTTGCTACTTAAACACTTCTCAGTTGAAAGCTAAATATTGGTAATTATAGATGTAAAACTACTCTATTTATCTGTCATTCTGTAACTTTGTTCAATATTGATTTAATCTTTTAGTTATGTTATTTGTTTCTCACCCTAATTGTCAATATAAGCTTATTAAATTAAATATATATTAACATTTATCTTGTATCTATCCAGGACTCTAGCCAAAAATGTGCCAAGTATATCAGCGTATCCCCTGATTTAGTAAGCCTGTGAATGTTCGTATACTTATCATTAAAAATTAACAGTTAATTCTCTATAAATGCTGCAAAACAACAAAAGGTGGAAATGGTGAGGTGTGAGAACAGTTATATCAAGCATTATTTATAATAAATTTTTCAGCCAAGGGTCAGAATCATATACATCAGCAGCAGAGAATTTCTGGCAAAAATTAGGCAATAATACAGAAACAAATATTGTACAAATAGATTACTGAAAGCATAAAAATAATAATCAATGGGATAAGGCCAAAGTTAAGTTAGGATATATGGACGAGGTTTTCCTCTTATCATTACAGTAAAGGAGACCAGCTTTGGGTCCTGTCCAGACGTCTGAAACCTAGACATAAACAACCCAATGAAGCTGACACAAAAAGCAGAAAAGAAAGTAACTTCTAAAAGGCAGAATGTCACTCTAAATGAGTTATTCCTTGCTATGCTTACCTTGAGAACCACAGCAGTAAGAAGTGCACTTTCACATAATTATACATATTGGGCTTATAATACTAATTCACCTCTTTTAGAATTGTTGACTTGGGGGGACAAATCCTACCCTGTTTATATTAATCAGTCTTTTTATTTTCCTGGGCCTGTTGATTCTTGCTTCCTCTAAAACCTGATGAGGAAGGGAAATTTATTGAAAATTTCCTTTTCTTGAATGAACTAACTGCATAGGGTACATTGATCCATGTATAGAGCCCCAAAATCATAGTACAAAATGATAAATTGTATACATACCATGTTTCATCTGAGGTTGTGCTCTTTAATAATTCCTATAGAATTGTAAAGAACCATACCATTATAGGGATACCGAAACCTAATGTAAACCAACCAAAAGATGAAAAATTATAATTTAACAAAAACAACTAATGAAAGCTATCATTATTTTTAGAATCTTGGGACGTAATAAGTATAAATACATCACTAAATTGGACTCATCAGGGAAGATTTATCCCACAACTATGGGACACTAAACTTAACAACAGTAAAAATTATTTGTGGAAATTATTTTGTTTAACTAGCCCTATTTTTGAATGACAAGGCAATAAAACTAATATTACCATTTTAAAAAGAAAATCCACTTAATTTTTAAAAGTAAGTGTACAGTATTCCATTGTTTTTATAGTGGGAACAGTGATCATTAATCAAACATGTTTTTTCTGCAGTAATTGCACCCTTTACACTTGTGTATCAAAGTCTGTGTTACAGGACAGCTCTACTGCAGTTCAAATAGAACAACAGCATCATGGAATATGGCTTCTGATTTGCATGAATCACTGCTGGCAGTCTTCCCCTGAGAAATAAATCCTTTGGCACTTTCTAAATCATGATTTGAAAAATACCAAACTTTTAATTGGAGTAATTATAGCTGCTGTATTAGGGTTTATATGTATTATTACAGTTGCTGCTATGGCAGTAAGTGACCTACATGAGAATATCCAAACATGAAAATATGTTAGAAATTGGCATCATAATGCTAGTGAGTTATGGCATAGTCAGGCATATATTGAGAGCAGAATAACAATAGGCTTAATGACTTAGAGATGGATGTTACACATATGGGAGATCAGGTATATAATCTAAATTTAAAACAAGGTTTGAAGAGTGATTGGAGAAATGTCAGGGGCGGCAAGATGGCGTTGCTGTAGGAGGGCGCACACTGCAAGCTCCCAGAGCAAGGTGGATTGGGGACAGGGTCCTGCCCGGGGGTCTGTGCTGTGCACACGTGGAGTGAGAGGCTTGGGACACCTATCTGCGCTGATCGGCGGCGTGGACCGAACGGTGGAGATTCGTGAGTTTTGAGGCTGCCGGTGGAGGTTGGCACAGGCTGCTGAGCCCCGCGGTTACGGAAAAAAACGGCCATTTGGAGCCGCGGGCGGGGTGAAAAAGTTTTATTTTCTGGGGAGCTCGCTGCCTGGCGCCCCTTGGAACTTGTGTGAACAGAGCAAATGAGCTAGTCAGCACCTGGTGAACCGGAGGGGGGATCTTGGTCGGGCAACACAGTTGATTTCCCTAGCCACCCAGGAATAAGACCCGGGCCGCTGTGGAGCCAGGAGGAAGGGACACTTCCCAAAGAAGGGAGGGTTCGGTTGGAAGACAGGGAAGGGTATTTTATATTTTTAGACATTGATCTGGCTGTCTGCACCGCCCCATAGCTTTGGGGAGCAGATAAGCTGAACTGAAGCAGCACCAGGCTGAGAGCAGACGCGAATCTGCACTCAAACTGATTTACTGAGCAGCCCGGTGACGCTGGAGCTCGGCGCCAGAAGGGGCGGAATCTGCCATCTTTAGCACTCATCACTGACTAACATCAGAGCTTCAGCTAACCTTGGGAGTCCAGAAAGTGGGACTTGCTGGATTAATTTCCACGGGCCCAGCTAGGGTCCCTTCTGTAAGGGGGTTGGTCTAGAGGAGGAATTATTTTGGGTAATGCATTTGGCTAAAAAAAAAAAAAAAAGTGAAGTCACCTCAACAAATGAAAAATAAATTATTTTTAATTTAGTTTAATAGCTAAAAGCTGCTTCAGGACCTGCATATAGAACCCTGTGGGGAAATTCATTGATAAACACAAGTAGGCAGGAAGGATCCACGTGGACCCTAGGGGAATCATTGACCCCCCTTAGCTCTGTTTGACTGCTTGCCTGTGTGGATCTTTGGTTTCTCTCTGTTACTTTCTGGTCTATTGCTATTATTCCCATTTTCCTCCCCCCTTCCTTTTTCCTTCTATTTTTTTTTTAAATAGGTGCTGCCAGCTGGTCGCTTATTTGCTGGGCTTCTTATTCAGTAATTTCCCACTCGCTGTATATATTGATTCTGTATTACAAACGATCGCTTATCCTTCCTGCATCTTTCTGCCTTCTGTTTTCTGTTGTGGCTCTTAGAGACAACATTTTTTCATAGGCCCACAACTTAAGGGTGTCAATTTCTATCCCATCTATTTTGTTTTCTTCTTCTTTTTTCTTTTTTTTTTTATTATTAGTATTAACTTTTTCCTTTCAGAACTTTCTCTAATATTTCTCTACCTCCTCATAATTCTAGCCTTCTAAATCACTATATATATATATATTCCTCCATTTGTTTTCCCAGTCCATTATAGGAACTCCATATTTTTTCCTAGTACTCTACACTGCATACACAAGTTAAATATTCATCTCATTAAGTCTCATTTTGCCCCTCTTTTAACTTTTAGCAATATTTCTATTATCCTTCGGTCTTCTTTCCATCTTTTGATTCCTCTGGCCCTAACCTTTTGCCTTCAAGGGAACATAGAAAGAAATAAGGAAATAAAATAAGAAGAAAAACTGCCAAAGAGAAAACTTAACTCACACGCAGAATCAACAGCTAAATAAAATTCTAGAGCATAGAGAAAATTTAATCAACTGAAGAAACCCATCAAGATAATATGATGACCAGAGGGCAACAGAAAAATACAAATGACTCTGAAAAACTGGAAAACATGGAGAAGTCCAGTGCACAAAATAAAAACCAGGAAGCAATGAAGTACACCGAACAACTAATCAAAGTTATCCAAACAAATATCATGGACAAACTTAAAGAACTGAAGGAAGAGTTTAAGGATATAAAGAAGACACTGGGAGAATATACTGAAGAAATAGCTAACACACCTAAAAAGGTAATGGATATGATGGCGAACAAA
>JAKSZT010016968.1:22561-55915 GCA_026826555.1 Tolypeutes matacus | reverse complement strand
TTCTCTTGCTCACATATGGTGATTCTTGCAATGCAAGAAATTATAACAATGAGGTGGAGCCAGTGGCCACTTGACAGTTTTTGGGTAGGGAGGGGATGAGCAGTTGAAATACAGGGGCTTCTTTGGGAGTTGGAGGTTGTCCTGAGTACTGTTGTGGCAATGGATGTAGGCCATTTTAAATCAGCACACACCACTCAGAACTGAGTGGGAGAGAGTGTGGTCTACAGTGTGAACTGTGGTCTATGGTTGGTGGCAAGGCTCCAGGAGGTGTAAGTTCCTTGAGGTTGGTGGGCCACACTATGGGAGATGTTTGTGTTGGATGTGGTGGGAGGTGTGGGAGGTGGGCAACATGGGAATCCGAGTGGGTTCCGTATAATATTTTAGGTAATCTAAGCACCTCTTAAAATATATGTATATATATATATAAAAAATAACATTTTTGTAAGCAAATACACATATATGCATATATATTTATATATCATTTTACAAATGTTTGTATGTATTGTGAGAATTTTGATTTTTACCCATAATAAAAAAAAATAATAATAAAATAAAGAGATACTGCCTCTGGCTGAAGGCTATTCCACATTCCTTACATATATAGGGTTTCCCTCCACTATGAATTTTCTCATGGTCAGTGAGATTTGATTTGCTACTGAAGGCTTTCCTACATTCCTTACAGATATACGGTTTCTCTCCAGTTTGTCTTCTCTGGTGCGTAATGGGTCTTGATTTCTGAATAAAAGCTTTCCCACGTCCACCACATTCATAGGGTTTGACTCCAGAATGAAATTTCAGATGGTTAATGAGGTTTTCCTTCTGATTGAAGATTTTTCCTTTCATTGAATGTATAGGGTTTTTCTCCAGAAGGAATGCTCTGATGATTTATGAACAATTAATTTTGGCTGAACGCTTTTCTGCATTCTTTACATTCATTTTGTTTGTTTCCAGTATAAGTTTTTCATGTTCTGTGAGATATGATTTGTACCTAAGTGCTTTTTCACATGATTTACATGCATATGGATTCTTTGCAGTAGGAAATCTCTTGTATCTGAGATTTGACATTTGAATTAAAGCTTTCCCACATATATATGATCTCTCTTCAGTAAGAATTTTCTGATGAATAAAGAGGTTTTCTGTCAGTTTGAAAACTTTCCCACATGTATGACATTTCTAAACTTTTTCACCTATATGGCTTTTTAAATGAGGAGTAAAAAATGACTGTAAAGAGAAGACTACATTCAAGACACTCATATGGTTTCTCTATAGTTTGGATTTTTTCATATTCCATGAGGTTTTGTCTCAGAGGGAAGCATTCCCATGTTCAATACAATACTAACTAATGTATGAATATTTCATGCTCAATGAGATTTAATGCCTGGCTGAAGGATTTCCAATATTACTTACATGCACAGAGTTTTATTCCTGCATGTTTCTTTGATGTGACTCTAGCTTTCCCAAATTCATGAAATCCCAAAAGTTTTCTCCAAAAGATTTATCCTCCAGTATCTCCTGAGTTTGAATTTCCAAGGAAACTTCATATTCTTTACAGTTAAATGGGAGGACTACCATGTGGGGCAAACTGGCACAACTCATTGTCTTCATTCTTTTCTCCCTTCATAGATTCCCTCATCCTTATGTAAGCATGATGTAAATTCCTTCAAAGTGAAGTTACATTCATAGAAGTGTTATTTTGAGGAAACAATGCTTGTGGACAGAGAACATATTTTCCCAACTTTCTTACATATTTAGTCTATACTGTTGTGGCAGGTGATATAACTTCACTCACAAGCCTTTTTTTATGTGGTTCTTTCTGCATCTTAATGTCCTATGCCACTTCATAGTTTATGGGGTGTAGCAAAAGCAATGCTAAGAGGGAAATTTATAGCATTGAATGCATTCAGTAGCAAAGAGAGATGATCCAATATCAAGCATCTAAGCGTCCAATTTGGGAGGAACAACAATATCTCCTTTTTATTTGTTCTATCATTCATGGCCCTTATTGCTTCAAATGAGCTACAAACCCAGTTTGGTGACTTCACAACTAGGAAATGGGAAATTGATACAGCACTTGATTTATAATGGGGACAAAACAACACCCCATAAATCAACCCTGGAGCCTGCAGACTTCTGAAGGATAAGAAAGGTGCAGCTTCCAAAGATGTACGAGTAAGCTTGCCCCAGAAGAAAAGTCAGAATGGCAACCGAGGAAATCCTGAACACTTTTCATTTGGTCTTAATATTTTTGTTCAGTATTTTTTTTTCTTCTATTTATTTGGATGAGATGCATGATTTCATATTCGTTAAAGTTTACCAGGGAAATTAAAACACTTGCTTGCTTTCCAAAATTGCACACATAATTTGTTATTGACTTGCCAAATACTGTATTTTAAAACATTTTATATCCTGTATTAGTCAGCCAAAGGGGTGCTGATGCAAAATACCAGAAATCACTTGGTCTTTATAAAGGGTATTTATTTGGGGTAGAAGCTTATTCTACCAGGCCATAAAGCATAAGTATCTTACTTCACCAAAGTCTGTTACTCCGTCTTGGAGCAAGCAGTTGCCGACATTTGCCAGGGTCCTGGCTTCTTGAGTTTCTCTCTTCCCCAGGCTGCATTTCTCTCTGGGCTCAGCTCCTCTGTGTCCTCCTAAGGTCAGCTGTAGACTATGAGGCTCTCTAAACTTTGTTTCTCTCCACAAAGCCAGCTGTGAATTGTCAGGTGAATGGCTTTTCTCTCTTCCCCGGGGCTATCTGTCCTTGCACATCAGAACTCCAATATCAAAAACTACTCCAGCTCTGTCCTTCACCATGTCTTTTTATGTTTGAGACACCACCCTATGAGGGGCTGGGCTCAATGCCCTACCAACTGTGGCCCAGTCAACGCCCTTATCATAACTTAATCATACCCAGTTTAAGAGATCAGGTTACAAGCATAATCCAATATCTATTTTTGGAATTCATAATCATACCAAATTGCTAAATATCCATTTACCCCTCTTATGCTAATATTATTTTATGGTGTATTTTAACACTTTATTGATGTCCTTTGCCACAGATATCATTACTTCATCCATTGAATAGTCATTTAGATATATGTATTTAATTAACAGATCTTTTTCTTCCATCCTCCTGAATCTTGAACCTTCTTAGATTATTTTCATTCTGCCTGAAGAATATACTTTTGCATTTCTTTTAAAGTTAGTTGCTGCTATGAAACTTTACTAGATTTTACTGATCTGTAAAAGTATTTATTTCACTTCTTGAAGCATTGAGATGAATTAAATCTCAGGCCCTTTATCATCTCCACTGCCTTTGAGAGCACATTTGGGGTTGAATTTCTCCATTCTGTGTAAATATAATCAGTTCTTTGGAGAAGAAATCAGGAGCTTTCAATTTTACAGCCTGCTTACTGCCACCAAACCCCCAGGCAAAATCTGTGTGCTCTGGCTCTGGGGATGGGAATGATGGCACACCTCTCTGAGTTACACACCTTATTATGGTGCTAATGTTTGGTGGATAAAGCACAGTTTATTGGGTTCTTCTTGGTACCATTCTAGGGACCAGTTCAATGGTGATCAGCACCATTTTGCTCAATGATGGCCCCACTCAAAGAGCAGCCACTGCTTCATGGGTTCCCATTTTTGTGGACTTAGGAGACTGCTCCTGATACCTGTGCCCTGGGTTAATGCACTCGTTTGAGTCATGTGGTCCCAGCAACATATGTTCCTACTCCCCATTGCTGTTTGTGTAAGCCTTTTGTATGTAGGACATTTTGGTTAGATTCAGATAAGGGTCCTTTTCATTACATTACTTTTGTTATATTGCTTTAGTTTTGTTACGAGTCTCTGATTAGATTTCAGGCACCAGGATGGACCCCAATCATTGTGCTGAAGTCCTAAACACATGGAACACACAGAGTAAGTGTGCTGCCATGTTTACCCTGCCATGTGGGAGAAGGCTCCATGATCTCCTACAGCTGTGGAGAGGCACAGAAAACCTGAGAGGCTAAGGGAGAGGCCAGAGAGTGGTGTCACGGAGCAGCTTGAAACTGAAGACATCCAAGACAGAGGAGAAGGGAGAGTTGTGAGCAATTGTTTCTGATGGCCCACTGCTGAGCACAGGGAGAAAGTGACTTTGGAGGAGAAGGCAGAGAGAGACAGGCAGGCCCAAAATTTTGCCTTGGCAGGAGTCCTGCAGCAGCTGATGCTTGTTAAGACAGCATTTTTGATGATGCCTTGATTTGGACATTTTTACAGCCTCAGAACTGTAAGCTTTAAGTGTAATAAATTCCAATAAAAGCCAACCTATTTCTGGTATTTTGCATTGGCAGCAATTGGCAAACTCAAACAGCTGTGGGACACAGGGTTGGAGAGCTGTCCTGTTCTGAAATGGCAGTGTGATGCTGCAGCCCAGAGAATTCATCTGTAAACCGTGGGTTTCTCCACACTAAGCTGGAATGAGTGCTGGTAAGATGGAGTGGGAAGTACTCTTGGCCAGCAAGGCCTGCAAGATAGGGTGTCTGGTAGGGGAGTCACATGGTTTGGGGACTAGTCTATATTAACAGATGCCACAGGCATGGGTTTTCCAGGTGGGCAGGGGCAGATAAAAGCATGGGTCCTGGGATATGTTGCATCAGGGGAGTCAGTCACTGAGAAGTGACTTCCTGCTCCTGCTCCTTTTGCCCTACCCTTGGCCTCCAACGTTGACCCTCTGAGGAGTATGCTCTTACTGTACCCCTCCTGGGTCTCAGGCACGGTGTCAGGTCTCCTGCTTCCAGTTCTACATGCACCTTCTCCAATCTTGGGGCCACTAAAAGAAGAGAAATGCCAAGAATAAACCTGTTGGTGTCAGGAAGGAACTGCCAAAATTCACATTAAATCACTGGATACAGCAATAACAACATCAGAATTAGCAACATTAAGCCAGTGACCTCAATAAATAATATGAGAATCCCAGAAAGCCCTGGGAACTAGGGCTGACAAGAATAGCAGTGAAGTTGTGAGATAGTGCCATGTTTGAAAAAAACCTAAGAGGGAGCAAAAGCCAGATAATTCTCAGAATAATTAAATATTAAATTTTCAACACATTTTAAACAGTGTTGAAAATGATGCAGACCACTTCAATCCCAGAAGAGAACGGAGGGGTTGGATGGGAAAAAGCTGATGAACACCTGATGAAGCTGGAATGGAACACGTGTTCACTGCAGTTCCCCCAATTCAGAGAGGGAATGTTCTGTTTGGGAACTAATCTCTCTGAGCCCCATTGGAATCTAACATCATAGTTTCTGGATCTGCAAAGGAGGACAGGGAGAAAGACCTGCTCAGAACTCACAGCCTCACTTAGTGATGTGAGCCACCCTAGCGGGACTTCCCTGGGGAGTAAACAGCAGGAAGTCTGTCTTCTCCTGTGGTGCTAAAAGTCCTCTAAGTGCACACATGTAGAGAACAGTGTGTCCTGCAGCCAGTCGCTTCCATGCTCCTGGAGCTCCGTGCTTACTCTTGCTGAGAGAGGCCTCCACCACTCCAGGCAGCAGGGTCGGGGGCCATGGGGAGTGAGAACATTTCCTTTATGAGGGACTGTATTAGATAAGGGTGAGGGGAAGTGCCCCCTCCCCAGTAATGTTGCAGATACAAATCAATATCTCCAAATTGACTACTTTGTATGACTCAGTGTGTACTATTTTCATAATTACTTTTAACTTATATCGAAATTATCCGTGCAAAAGGATAAAAATAATTTATGTCTGTTATGGCAAACAGCCAAATTCCTTCTCTACCCTCAACCCCTTTTCTTCCTTCCTCAAATTATCTCTATTGGAAGATTCTTTTGGGTACACATTTCTGTTTGTAAATACGTGCATTCTCTAGTTTCATTCACCCCACATCCTACCATATATGAGAAAAATATTGGAGTACAACTTAAGAATATAAATAAAATTTTTAACTTCTTAATATGCTTGAGATTAGAAGTATATCATCTAATTATGAAAGGATCATTCTGATTTAAAATAATAAGGAAAATTGGAGTTAAGTAGAAATGAGGCCACTGTAGTTCACTGCCTGTTAAACTTGAATCCACATCAGAACCAGGTGAAGAAACTGAAAAAATATAAATGGTTGGGGTGCCTCATAAAAAAATGCTACAATAATGGGCAGCATTATTTTTTAAATGGTAATTTTTTAAAAGCTTACCCAGAATGTAATGGATTGAAGAACCAGTGAAAACAACCAGGATAATTTGAAATAAGTGGAAAGCCCTTCTTTACATAAACTAACAGAAATCTCGAGGTCTTATGCATGAATTAGTGATAATAAATTGAACACAGATGAATGTGTAGGAAAATGTGGGACGGAGAGATCTCAGAACAAACTGAAAGTGCTGTTTTGCAAGAGGAGAAATACATCCTTATTTGCACAGTCACAGCTGCTTCCTTAAGAGTTTAGCAACAAGTTGCCTAGACTGGAGGTGGAGATACTTTGGAGATCCACATTCATTACATTCACAGGGTTTCTCTCCAGTATGAATGTTGAAATGTTTAATGAGATACTGCCTTTGGCTAAAGGCTCTTCCACATTCCTTACATACACAGGGTTTCCCTCCACTGTGAATTTTCTCATGGTCGGTGTGTTTTAATTTGCTACTGAAGTCTTTCCTACATTCCTTACAGATATAAGGTTTCTCTTCAGTTTGTCTTCTCTGGTGTATAATGAGGCTTGATTTCTGAATGAAAGCTTTCCCACATCCATCATGTTCATAGTATTTCTCTCCAGTATGTATTCTCAGCTGGTTAATGAGGTTTACCCTCTGGTTGAAGGTTTTTGTACATTCATTGCATATATAGGTTTTTTTTTACCAGAATGGATGCTCATTAAACATTCGATGTTTAATGAACTACGGCTTTTAGCTGAAGGCTTTTCTGCATTCTTTACATTCATTTTGTTTCTGTCCATTATGAGTTTTTTCATTTTCAGTAAGATATGATTTGTACCTAAATGCTTCTTCAAGTGACTTACATGCATAGGGTTTCTTTGCAGCAGAAAATTTCTTGTATCTGTGATTTGACATTTAAATTAAAGCTTTCCCACATATATATGATTTCTCTTCAGTAAGAATTTTCTGATGAATAAAGAGGTTTTCGGTCGGGTTGAAAACTTCCCACATATATTACATTTCTATGCTTGTTCCCCTGTACAGCTTTTAAAATGAGGGGTAAATAAATGACTGTAAAGAGCAGACTACATTCAGGACACTCATATGGTTTCTCTCTCATTTGAATTTTCTCATATTCCATGAAGTTTTGTTTCAGATGGAAGCATTCCCATGTTCATTACAATACTAACTATTGTATGAATATTTCATTCTCAATGAGATTTAAAGCCTGGCTAAAGGATTTCCAATATTCCTTACATACACAGCGTTTTAATCCTGCATGTTTCTTTGATGTGACTCTAGCTTTCCCAAATACATGAAATCCCAAATGGTTTCTCTGAAGGATTAATTCTCAGGTATCTCATGAGGTTGAATTTCCAAGAAAACTCACACACTCATTACAGTTAAAGGGGAGGACTATCATGTGGACAACTGGAAAAACTCATTGTCTTCATATTTTTTATTATATAGATTCCTTCATGGTTAGGTAAGCATGATGTAAATGCCTTCTAAGTGAAGTTCCATTCATAGAAGTGTTATTTTGAGGAAATAATGCTTGCAGTCAGAGAACATATTTTCCCTTCTTTCTTACATTCTTGGCCTTCATCTTAATTCTGTACTTTGTGGAAGTGGGTATAGCTCATTCACAAGCCTTTGGTCATGTGATTCTTTCTGCTTCTTAATGTCCTATGCCTCTTCATATTTTGTGGGATGCAAGAAAAGCAGTGTTACAGCAAAATTTATGCATTGAATGCATTCATTAGAGAAGGGGAAAGATCCAATATCAATCATCTAGGTGTCCAATTTGGGAAGTGCAAAAATATCTCATTTTTATTTGTGCTATCATTCATGGCCCTTCTTGCTTCAAATGAGAATCATATCCAGTTTGGTGACTTCAAAATTAGGAAATGTGGAAGTGATGGAGCACTTGATTTATGATGGGGACAAGACAACACCCCATAAATCAACCATGGAATCTCCATGCTTCTGAAGGATAAGAAAGGTGCAGCTTCAAAAATGCACAAGTAAGGTGGCCCCAGAACAAAGACCAAAATGGCAACACAGGAAATCCTAAACACTTTGTTTTGTACTAAGTATTTTTGTTCTTTTTTTCCTTCTATTTATTTGGATGAGATGTGGTATTTAATATTCTTTAAATGTTCCCTGGAAAATTATAACACTTTTGGTTGCCTTTCCAAATCTGCACTTATTATTTGTTATTGACCTACCAAAAATTGTATTTTAAAACATTTTATATACTCTATTAGTCAGCCAAATGGTTGCTGATGCAAAATACCAGAAATCTGTTCAGCTTTGTAAAGAGTATATATTAGGGTAGAAGCTTACAGTTACCAGGCCCTGAAGCATAAATTTCTTCCTTCACCAAAGTCTGTAACCCGTCTTGGAGCAAGACAGTTGCTGACATTTGCCAGGGTTCAAGCATCTTGGGTTCCTTTATTTCCAGGGCTGCATTTTTGTCTGAGCTCAGCTCTTCTGTTTCCTCCACAAGGTAAGCCATAGACTATGAGGCTCTCTAAGTTTTGCCTCTCTCCACAAGGCCATCTGTGAACCTCAGGTGAATGTCTTGTCTCTTTTCCCTGGGGCCTTCTGTCCTTGCTCATCAGAACTCCAATATCAGAAACAACTCGATCTCTGCCCTTTGCCATGTCTGTTTATGTTTGAGACCCCACACACCAATGGGCAGGGCTCAACACCCTACCTACTGTGGCCCAATCAATGCCCTTATCATAACTTAATCATGCCCAGATTAACAGACAGTTTTACAAGCATCCTCCTCTATCTATTTTTGGAATTCCAAGCGATATCCAACTGCTACATATCCAATTACCCATCTTATCCTATATATTATTTTATGCTGTATTTTAGAATTTTATTGATGTCCTAGGCCACAGATATCATTATTACTTTATCCATTCAATAGTCAATTGTATATATGAATTTAATTAACAGTTATTGTTCTTCAATCCATCCTGAATCTTTAATCTTCTGAAATTATTTTCTTTCTGACTGATGAATATTCTTTTCCATTTCTTTTAAAGTGAGTTGATGTTAGCAAACTTCATTAGTTTTTACTCATCTGTAAAGTAAGATTGAAATATATTAAATCTCAGGCCCTCGACTATCTCCACTGCTTTTGAGAGCACCTCTAGAGTTGAATTTCTCCCTTCTGTTTTAAATGTAATAAATTCATTGGAGAAGAAATTACAGGCTTTCAGTTTTACAACATGCTTTTGCCTCCCCACCCCACAGACAAAACTTTTGTGCTCTGGCTCTGGGGATGGGAATAACAGCACACCTCTCTGAATTACACACCTGATTTTGGGGCTAAGATTTGTTTGAGAACATACAGTATATTGAGTTTTTCTTGGATCATTCTAGGGAAAAATGCAATAGTTGTCAGCACACAATTTTGCTCAATGATGGCCACACCCAAAGTACAGCCACTGCTTCATGAGTTCCCATTTCTGCCAGACTTGGGAGACCCCTACTGATCCCTTTGCCCGGGGATAATGACCTTGTTTGAGCCTTGTGTGGACCCCGGAACAGTATGTTCCTACTAACCAATTGCTGTTTGTGTAAGCCACTTGTATGTAGGACAGTTTGGTTAGAATCTTATAAGGGTCCTTTTGATTAGTCACTTTTTGTAAGATTGCTTTAGTTTAGTTAAGGTACTCTGATTAGATTTCAGGCACCAGGATGGACCCCAATCATTGTGCTGAAATCCTACATACATGGAACACACAGAGAAAGAGTGCTGCCATGTTTACCCTGCCATATGAGAGATACCTCCAGGATCTTCTACAACTGTGGAGAGACACAGAAACCCTGAGAGGCTGAGGGAGAGGCCAGAGGCTGGAGTCATAGATCATCTTGAAACTGAAGACATCCAAGTCAAAGGAGAAAGGAGAGGTGTGGTCAATTGCAACTGATGGCCCACTGCTGAGCTCAGTGTGAAAATGAGTTTGAAGGAGAAGGCAAAGAGAGACAGGCAGGTCCAACATTTTGCCTTGGCAGGAGTTCAGCAGCAGCTGACCCTTGTTAAGACAGCATTTTAAATGATGACATGATTTAGACATTTTCACAGCCTCAGAACAGTAAGATTTAATCCTAATAAATTCCAATAAATGCCAAACTATTTCTGGTATTTTGCATTGGCAATGCTTGGCAAATTAAAAATGTTAGGGACACAGATTTGGAGAGCTGCCCTGTTCCCAAATGGCAGTGTGATGCCACTGCCAGGTAGTTCACCTGTAAACAGTGGGTATCTCCACACTTGGCAGGAATGTTCGCTGGTAAGATGGAGGGGCAGTGCTCTTGGTCAGCAATACATGCAAGATAGGGAGTCAGGCATGGGAGTCACGTGGTTTGGGGACGAATATAAACCCAAAGATTCCCCAGTATGGTGTACCTGTCTCATGCAGGTGTTGGTCAGGTGTTCAGGGTGAGATTAACCCATGGGACCTGGCGACTGTTGCACAGAGGAGTCAGGGCATAGAGAGGAGACTACCTGCTCCTGCTCTTTTTACCATTCCCTCCTCCCCTTGACCTCCAGCATTGACCCTCTGAGGAGGCTGATCTTACTGGTTTTCAGAAACAAACTCGTGTCTCCTGCTTCCAGTTCTATGTTCACTGTCTCCAATCTTGGGGCAGGTAAGAAAAACCCAAAGCTAACTCATCTTCAATGGTGAAATCCTAAAAACCTTCCCTCAGAGATTCAGAATAAGAGAAAGATGCCCACTATCACCACTCTTATTTAACATTGTCTTAGAAGTACTTGTACAAGCACTGAGTCAAGAAAGGATATAAAGGCATCCAGATTGGAAAAGAAGAATTAAAAATTTTATTATTTGCATATGACATGATCCTATGCATAGAAACCCAGAGAAAGCTACAACAAAGCTTCTAGAGCATATAAGGCAGTTCAGTAATGTTCCAGACTATAAGATCAATGCTCAAAAATCAGTAGCATTTCTGTACACCAATAATGAGCAATCAGAGGAGGAAATCAAGGAAAAAATGCCATTTACAATAGTAACTAAAAGAAAGAAATACCTAGGAATAAATTTTACTAAAGATGTACAGGACTTATATAGAGAAAATTACACAACACTGTTAAAGGTAATCAAAGAAGACTTAAATAAATGAAAAAAATATTCCCTATTCATGGATAGGAAGACTAAACATCATCAAGATGTCTATCCTACCCAAACTACTCTACAGATTTAATGCAATCCTAAAATGAATCAACACTATATTTTTTAAGGACCTGGAAAAACTAACCACAAAATATATTTGGAAGGTAAGTGGCCCAAAATTGCCAAAGACATATTGAAAAAGAAAAATGAAGTTAGAAGTATCACCTTACCAGACTTTAAATATATTACTAAGCTAGAGTGATCAAAACTGCAAGGTTTTGGTGCAAGGATAGACCTATTGAACAATGGAATCGAAGTGAGAGTTATGATAAAGATCCTCGCATATACAGTCATCTGATATTCGACAAGGCTACCAAGCCCATTCAGGTGAGAGAGAATGGCCTCTTTATCAAGTGGTGCTTGGAGAACTGGATATTCATATCCAAAAGAATGAGAGAAGAATACCATCTCACACCTTATACAAAAATCAACTCAAGATGCATCAAAGATCTAAATATAAGAGCCAAAACCATAAAGACATTGGAAGATAATGTAGGAAAACATCTACAGGAACTTGTAATAGGAAGTGATTTCAGGAACTTCACAGCCAAAGCATGAGCAGCAAGAGAAAAAATAGATAAATAGGATCTCCTCAAAATTAAAAACTTCTGCACCTCAAAGGACATTATTAAGAAAATAAAAAGGCAGCCTACCCAATGGGAGAAAATATTTGACAACCATATATCTGATAAGAGCCTAATATCCTGCATATATAAAGAGATCCTACACCTTGAAAACAAAAAGACAGACAACCCATTTAAAAAATGGTCAAGTGACCTGAAAAGACACTTCCTCAAGGAAGGAATACCAAGAGCTAAAAAGCACATGAAAAATGCTTGATATCACTTGCTATCAGGGAAATGCAAATCAAAACTGCAATGAGATACCATTTACACCCATCAGAATGGCAGCTATTAAAAAAACAGGAGACTCTAAGTGTTGGAGAGGATCTGCAGGAATGGGAACCCTCATCCACTGCTGGTGGGATTGTAGAATTGTCCAGCCACTGTGGAGGATAGTTTGGCGGTTCCTCAGAAAACTAACAATACATCTTTCATATGATCCAGCAATTCAACTGGTGGGTAAAAACCCAGAAGAACAGAAATAAAGACACGAACAGATATATGAACAAAAATGTTCATGCTAACATTGTTCACCATTGCCAAAATTTGGCATCAGCCCCGATGCCCATCAACAGATGAATGTATAAGCAAAACGTGGTACATACATACAATGGAATATTACTCAGCTGTAAGAAGGAATAAGGTGCTAACACACGGAATAACGTGGATGAATCTTGAAGACCTTATGTTGAGTGAAGAAAGCCAGGCATTGAAGGATGAACACTATATGACGTCACTGATTTGAACTGAGGAAAGTGAGCAAACTCTGAGAACCATTGTCTGAAAGATAGGTTAAAAAGGAGAGAAAGAGAAGAGTAGGCAGTGAGCCATCGCCCATATGGACATAATCTATGGTAAAGGGATAGAATATAGTTGCATATTGAAGGATAGGAGAGATGGGTAGTGATATTACTGGCTTTGGTGGCACAGAGTTGACAGATGTTTAGATTAGGAAGGGCAGGTTGGAATACCCAGGCCATGTAACTATGAATCTTGTCATTCCATGAGTCAAGAAAAGGAAGTGTCATATGTCCCAGGGCGGATGTGGAGGAAGGAACCATTAAGATCAAAAGGGTATTTAGTGGTCATGGGAAAGGTTTTTCATTACCTTACAGTAATGGACACAGGTCATGGCAAATATCATCTAAAATTATAAAACTGTACCGTCTAATTTGTAAACTATACTGTAAACCATTGACAAGGCTTAGTTGCTATATTTTAATATCTGACTAAGAGTTAACAATGCTAAAATCCATTTCTAAAAAAAGGTTTTAATATGAGTTGGGGAAGTGGGAGTGAAGTTGGGTATGTGGGAGTCTCTAGTATTCCGTGTATGACTTTGCTGTGACTTAAAACTTCTTTGAAAATTAAATGAAAATTTGGGAGACAATGGGGAATAAGAGGGGGAAGGTGTCACATTACACTAGACATCCGATAATACAGTTGTAAAGGAAAAAAGAATATTTTTAAATGATTTTTTCCTAGTTTTTTGAATGTCCAATCCACTAAATATATTTATTTTTAGTTTCCTTTATTTTCTTCTGAGTTTCCTTGTATTTGTCCCTTGCATTTAAACTTATCATTATTATTTCTTTATCCTATTAATTGTATTTTGTTGTTACATGGGCTTCATGTTCAAGGAAGGTTTAGATCACAGAAGGGTTACAATGGGGGTTGCAAAGGATCATTGGTGGGGGGTGTCTGGGATGGGGAATTCATGGGAGTAAATACATCTGAATATACATGAAAGATATATGAAATTGTTCAAATGATCAAGGGATGGGGCATGTTAGTGGTTTGTAGACAATCACTCTATAAATGAGGTAATCTGAAATCCCAGCCTGGATAGCTCTGCCACATTCTCCAAGGAAGCAGCAACAGGCCCCTGAGTGCAGGAGTAGTGTCTGACAAAAGAGGATGGCCCACTGATGGGTGCTTGTTATTAATGACTAGCCTTATGAATCTGTGCTCTTGTAATTGAATCTTAGCCTACTGTTATGCCGTGCCTATGTGTTGCCATCTGGGAGCCTCCTTTTTGCTCAAATGTGGCCTCTCTAAGCCAAACTCAGGATATAAATGCATTTCCTACACCCTAACGTGTGACATGTCTCCTGGGGATGAAGCTCCTGGAAATGAGGGATTAATACCAAGTGCCAACTGGCAACATGACTGGAAAAAGACCTTGAATAAAGGAGGAAAAGTTAAAGAGAAATGAGTTCATGTGGCTAAGAGAGTTCAAAGAGAGTTGGGAGGTCATCCCAGAGGTAATGCTTATGCACACATCAGTAAGATCTCATAGAACACCAAAGTGGATATCACCCTACACAGAAGGGCTCCTGAGAGTTCTGGAGAAACCCAGGTCCTATATAAATGTGGATAGCCACAGAGATTGATACCTTATTAGTAGGCTCTACTTTGGAATCTGTGTTCCAGAGTGTGACAGAGTTGGACTCAAATGAGTCCTGCCTGCGTATGGTCCATCAGTCCCTTATATTCAAACCTATAGGTGATGATGGAGTTTTTAGGTGTACTTCCAGAGACTGGAGCCTCTGGCCTACCTATGTGCCAGGTGTGCATGGAAACTCATTGGAGCAGCAATTCCTACCCTATAGCTCAATGGACTCATCCAAGTCACTTGGTGTGGAGACGACACTCGGCGGCACCATCCTAGAGAATGGAGAGGGCCTGCAGCTGCAGGCAGGATAATCCCATCCTCTGTATAAATGGGATATAATCCCTCTCTCACTTGGAGGTGGAGTGGACATCACCATCCCATTCCCCTCAGAATTGAGGGAAGAGCTGTGGACTAGAGTGGACTTAATAGTATTCTGTTGTAGACATATTGTGATTTAAGCAATGGAAGAAATTATAACAGTGAGGTGGAGCTGGTGGCCCCTGGACGTTTTGGGGTAGGGAGGCAAAGGGCAGATGAAATGCAGGGGGTTTTTCAGGGCTTGGGGGATGTCCTGAGTGGCATTGTGGTGATGTATGTAGGCCAATATACATCAGCAGATACCATGCAGAACTGTGTGGGAAAGAGTGTGGTCTACGATGTGAACTGTGGTCTATGCTTGGTGGCAAGGCCCCAGGATGTGTATATCCATAGAGGGTGATGTGCCACACTGATAAAGGATGTTTGTGTGGGATGTTGTGGGAGGTGTGGGAGGTGGGAAACATGGGAATCCCTGTAATTTCTGTGAAATATTTAGGTAATCTAAGCACCTTTTAAAAATATTTATATATATATGTAAAGAAATAACATTTATGTAAGCTAATGCACATATATGCATATATATTTATATATAATTTTACAAATATTGTGAAAAATTTAATTTTACCCACAATAAAAAAAGAAAAGAAAAATGAAGAAAATGCTGCAATAATGGGCAGCATTATTTTCAAAATGGTAATTTTTTAAATGCTTACCCAGAATGTAATGGATTGAAGAAAGAGTGAAAACAAACTGGATAATTTGAAATTGGAAAGCCCATCTTTACTTAGGGATGGCTGTTGCCTATTGTCATCACCCCACCAGGTGTCTTGGATATGTCCATTGTGCAGTAGGGTAGGAGTTGCAGCTCCACTAAGATTCCAGGAATAGCTGGCACATATAGGCCAAAGGCTCCAGTCTCTGGAAGTACACCTAAAAACTCCAGCATCACATATAGGTTTGAATAGAAGGGACTGATGGACCATGTGCTGGGAGGACTTACGTGAGTCCAACTCTGTCACTTTCAGGAGCACAGATTCCAAAGTAGAGCCCATTAATAAGGCATCAATCTCTGGGGCTATCCCCACTTAGTTAGGACCAGGGTGTCTCCAGAGGCTTCAGGAGCCCCTCTGTATGGGGTGATACCCATTTTGGTGTTCTATGAGAACCTACAAATGTGTGCAAAAGCGTTATCTCTGGGATGACCTCCCGAAACTTTTTGAAGTGTCTTAGCCACATGAACTCATTTCTCTTAAGCTTTCCCCCCTTTACTCAAGATTTTTTCCAATCATGTTACCACTTGGCACTTGTATTAATCCCTCATTGCCAGGGAGGCTCATCCACAGGAGTCATGTCCCACATTGTGGAGAAGGTAATGCATTCATATGCAGAGTTTGGCTTAGAGAGTAGCCACATTTGAGAAACAAGGAGGCTCTCAGGATGCAACCCTTAAGCACCCAATAACAGTAGGCTAAGTTTCAATTACAGGAGCAAAGACTCAAAAGTTTAGTCATCAATAACAAGAACCCATCAGTGGGCCATCCTCTTTAGCCAGACAATGCTCCTGCACTCAGGGGACTGTTGCTGCTTCCTTGGAGAATGTGGCAGAGCTCTCCAGGCTGGGAATTCAGATTCCCTCATTTATTGATTGATTGTCTACCCACCGTGACAATGTCCCATCCCTTGATCATTTGAACAATTTCATATATCTTTCATGTATATTCAGATGAAATTACTTTCATGAATCCCCCATCCCAAACACCCCCCACCAATGATCATCTGCAGCCCCCATTGTAACCCTTCTGTGATCTAAACCTTCCTTGAACATTTAGCCCATATAATAACCAAATACAATTAATAGGAAAAAGAAATAATAATGATAAGCTTAAATGCAAGAGATAAGTACAAGGAAACTCAGAAGAAAAAAAAAACTAAAATAAAAATAAAATGTAATGTGTGGATTCAGATGTTCAAAAAATGGGGAAAAAAAAAACAAAAAATATTCCTTTTAAAAATTACTCTTTTTTCCCTTTATCACTGTATAATCGGGTGTCTAGTGTACTGTGACACCTTCCCCCTCACATTCCCCAGTGTCTCCCCAATTTTCATTAAATTTTCAAAGAAGTTTTAGGTCACAGCAAAGTCACACACATAATACTCGAGACTGTCATGACGAACCTCCCTCTACCTTCCCCACCCCTGTTAAAACCTTTTAAAAATGGATGTTAGCATTGGTATAACTGTTATACAGATAGTAAAATATAGCAACTAATCCTTGTCAATGGTTTACAGTATAGTTTACTATTTAGAAAGTACAGTTTAATAATTTTTGATGATAGTTACCATGTCCTGTGTCCATTAATGTAAGGTAATGAAAAACCTTTCCCATGACCACTAAATACCCCATTTGATCTTAACTGTTCTTTCCTTCCCATCCCCCTGGGGCATATGACACTCCACTGTCTGGACTCATGGAATGACAAGATTCATAGTTACATGCCCTGGGTATTCCAACCTGCCATTCCTAAATTAAACACCTGAAAACCCTGCACTACCAAAGCCAGTAATATCACTACCCATCTGTCCTATCCTTCAATATGAAACTATACTCTATCCCTTTATCATAGATTATGTCCATATGGGTGATGGCTCACAGCCTACTCTTCTCTTTCTCTCCCTTGTTAAACTATCTTTAAGACTATGGTTCTCAGAGACTGCTCACATTCCTCAGCTTAAATCAGTGAGGTCATATAGAGTTCATAGGTCAATGCCTGGCTTGCTTCACTCTACATATGGTCTTCAAGATTCATCCATGTTATTCCGTGTGTTAGAACATTATTCCTTCTTAGAGCTGAGTAATATTCCATGTGTATGTATGTACCACATTTTGCTTATCCATTCATCCGTTGATGGGCACCGGGGCTGAATCCAAATTTTGGCAATGGTGGACAATGCCATTATGAACATTGATGTGCATATATCTATTCGTGTCTTTGCTTTCAGTTCTTCTGTATATATACCCAGCAGTGCAATTGCTGAAATGTATGGAAGATCTATTGTTAGTTATCTAAGGAACCACCAAACTGTCTTCCAAAGTGGCTGAAACATTCCACAATCCCACCAGCAGTGGATGAGGGTTCTTATTCCTCCACATCCTCTCCAACACTTAAAGTCTGCTGTTTTTTTAATAGTTGCCATTCTCATGGGTGTAAAATGTTATCTTATTGTAGCTTTGCTTTGCATTTCCCTGATAGCAAGTAATGTCAAACATTTTTTTCACGTGCTTTTTAGCTCATTGTATTTCTTCATTGGATGTTGGAAAAGATGCTGAGAGCCAGAGCATAAAGAGTTAAGCATTTAAAAAGCATGTTTGCTGGCAGAGAACCATTAGTAAATGTCTCCAAGGACACTGTATATTGCAGATATCAGTTGGAGGAGGCAGAGCGGAATGAACACACCACTAAGATGTTATTGTCTGAAATCCCAAGAAAGATTGTCTGGGAACACAGAAACATGCAGTGCTTTCATGTACTAAGGTGAGAAACTAATGAGGACGCCCTTCTTTTGTTACCAGTTTTGTAGTATAAAAAGCAGCTTCAGCTTTGCCTGCATTTCACATGGAGTGAGGTCCACTGATCCCAAACTTTCTTTGGATCATTCCTGGCACCGTCTACCTCTACATTGAATTACAACAGATGGAGCCCAACGTGGGGCACGAGTAGTCTTTTCTCTGGATTAGTGCCGTGGAAACAAGGACTGCTGAGTCAGACAGTCCTGGCATTCTGTTGGTGAGTGAAATAATTTTGATAATCAGGGTAATGGGTAATCAGTCAACTTGGTGAGAGGAATATTCCCAAGTTTTAAAAACCCTCTTAAAGAATACAGGAGTATCTGTGATTACCCTAGAGTTACTAAAATTCTTATTCTTGTACAGAAACATTGTTATATATGGACTTTATATAGTCTTATTTCTGTTGCTCTTGAACCAATACAGTCAGATGAAAATTAATAAATTAAAATCTAAGCACCTCTTAAAATATATGTATATATATATATATATAAATAACATTTTTGTAAGCAAATACACATATATGCATATATATTTATATATCATTTTACAAATGTTTGTATGTATTGTGAGAATTTTGATTTTTACCCATAATAAAATAAAATGAAAAAAAAATGGATACTGCTATTGCTAACACTCTAGCAGAACAAGCTAGTGATGATTTTAATGAAAAAATATAGGAAAATTTAATGAACAGGCAAAAACAGATAAACTCATCTCTAATAAAAAGAAAAAAATGGGAAAGGGAGTTTATGAAACTTTTCCAGTGATCGTTAAGTTGTCCGCTCCAAAAGATGATTTATTGTCTTTTGAAGAAGTGTCTGCACCTCTTAAGGTACCTACTGATCCATTTTTTACAACATTTGCTGACCCTCCAAAAGTTACTGTTTTTGTGCTAGGACCATCCTCTTCAATTATGAAAAGTATAGCACAGGGAAGTAGAGAAAGAAATTCAGCGGTTATGCAATTTTTTTTTTTACTTTTCCAGTAACAGTAACAAATTCCAGTAGATGCTAACAATTCCCAAGGGTATGTACAATATGAGCATGCTCCTATTCCTTTTAAAATTACTGGGTTCCGTGTAATATTTTGGGTAATCTAAGCATCTCTTAAAATATATGTATATATATATAACATTTTTGTAAGCAAATACACATATATGCATGTATATTTATATATCATTTTGCAAATGTTTGTATGTATTGTGAGAATTTTGATTTTTACCCACAATAAAATTAAATTAAAAGAAAAACTATCAAAGAATTAAAACAAGCAAGCACTCAATTTGGTGCAAGGAATGGCACAAACAAACAGATTAATACCCTGGGACTGGAATTTGTTAGCTTAAGCCATTCTTAATTCAGCAGAATTTTTACAGTTTAAAATTTGGTGGGCTGATGAAGCTAATATTGTTGATGAAATCAACAGCAAAATCCACCAGTGCCTATTTCTGCTGAACTAATATTAGGAACAGGTCAGTGGGCTGGGATTCCTTGCCAAGTTCAATATGATGATATTGCCATTGTACAAGTGCGATTGTGCTGCCTAGCTGCCTGGCAAAGAATCTCTACCCCTAGACAGGCTATACAATCATTTTCAAAAAATTTTCAAGGAAATACTTAACCCTATGTGGAATTTGCAGCATGGCTGTCAGATGTAGTCAACAAGACAGTAACTTAATCTGATCTTAAAGAAATGCTTATTCTAATGTTGGCTTTTGATAATGCTAACATAGAGTGTAAAAAGGCTTTATGTCCAATAAAGGCAAATGGAAGAACTTTACAGGATTATAGAAAAATATACCAAAACATTGGGCCTAATACCTATAAAATGAACCTTCTTGCAGCTGCTCTAAAGTGATGTAGTCCTATGATTAATAATTTAAATTGCTTTAAATGTGGGAATCCAGGTGATATGAAAAAAGATTGCCAAGATAAAACTAGTGTAAGAGCTCCATTCAGCAGCAACAATAACCAATTCCACATCGTGTGTGTCCAAAATGACAAAAATGGTTACACTGGGCCGAGGAATGCCATTCTAAATATCATAAAATGGTAGTCTCATTAATAAGTCGGGAAACTTCCAAGTGGGCCTTCCTCAAGGCCCTCAGACAAACAATATGAGCACATTTCCCAGCCTTGCTCAAATTTACCTAGTCAGCAACAGAGTATTTCACTCCAGCCTGTAACAGAATTTAAGGCAGTTACCAAAAGCATTACAGCTGTCGATCCTTCCTCAGCTGAAACTAAGTTTATTTCTCCTTCACTGATTATACACAAAATTAAGAACAGGAATTAAAATGTCTATCGCAGAAATCTGAACTTTGAGGCTAAGTGTACTCCTAAAGAGTAGTAATCCAAAATATACATGTTAAGTATCTGTATTAACTGCTAAATTAAAACATAACTGTATTTATGCTGTTTAAGTCATCCTGGCTGGTTGCTGATAATGAACAAAAGTGTTTCAAAGAACAGGCTTATATATTACAAATAACACAGATTCCAGAAAAAAATCTTAAAAACAGTAAAATCAAAGATGTGAAACGATGAAAGCCTTCATGAAAGCCATACCAAAGGAGTGAAAATTATGGGTCAAATTAGTAAGCATCATGTTTCTGTTAGTGTGTCATATTTCTTTTTGTATTTGTCTGTTCAGTGTCATTGTATACTTTGATACCTCTGGATGGTAATATTAAATTGATTAATAGGTAATCTAAGCACCTCTTAAAATATATGTATATATATATATATATATATATAAATAACATTTTTGTAAGCAAATACACATATATGCACATATATTTATATATCATTATGCAAATGTTTGTATGTATTGTGAGAATTTTGATTTTTACCCATAATAAAAAAAATAAATAAATTGATTAATGAAGATTATTATGAGAGCTCTATTCAAATGGCAAAAAAAATTAAATAAGAGCTTATATTAATAAATAAATATGGATATAAGTTTAAAATAATAAAAATAGTTATACTCAAATTAAATCATTATTCTAACAAGTTTGTTTAATGTTGATGGTAATTGTATGTTGCCAGAAGTTTGCTTGGAAGAAGTTTCCAAAATCACTGTGGTAACTTAATTATGGAAGGTATATAGAATGTGCTTTTATTATTAAAGAAAAGAAAGTCATTTTATCCTAAGATAAAATAACTAGTTATTAAAACAACATAAAATGTGGGACAAAACCTGAATAAATATAAAAGTGCTTGTGAAAAAGGCATTTTTGTGGTCAAAGCTAAGTAAAATTTACGCAGTCTATCTATAAAAATTTAAGAGCTTTAACGTCAAACAATGCAATAATATAAAGATAAAGTTTTATTCTTTCTCAAAGTATCTCAAGTCAGTAGTCTGTTTTAGTAAAAGTTTACAAAGTTTTTCTCCTCAATCATCAGTATGTAATAATGTCTTTTTCATCAAAATAGCTTCCTGTACTTTAACCTTATCTTTCTATGAAGAAAGAGGTGTTATCACTGTTAAAAAAAAAAACAATGTTTGAACCTGAATTCTCAAAGTGAAATCCTAAAAGATAGCTTTTATTTCAAACTGTCACAAATAACTTGGACTTTTACCTTAAAAAACGTAAAATACTAAAAATAGTTAAGTTCATGTGATATCAGTTAAAGAATTTAAAACTGTTGTATAATTAAAAGAAATTTTCTAATTTTATAACAATTAAAGTTTATGAATAAAAAGTTCAGGACAGGCGGCCAAGATGGCTTTAGTGTAGGAGGGCTCACACTGCAAGCTCCCAGAGCAAGGCGGATTTGTGACAGGGTCCTGCCCTGGGGTCTGTGCTGTGCACACGTGGAGTGAGAGGCTTGGGACATCTATCTGTGCGGATCAGCAGCGTGGACCGAACGGTGGAGATCCGTGAGTTTTGAGGCTGCAGGTGGAGATTGGCACAGGCAGCTGAGACCCGCGGTTAGGGAAAAAACTAATAAAACGGTCATTTTGAGCCACGGGAGGGGCGAAAAAGTTTTATTTTCTGGGGATCTGGCTGCCTGGCGCCCCTTGGACCTTGTGTGACAGAGCAAACGAGCTAATCGGCACCCAGTGAACCGGAGGGGGGATTTGGGTCGGGCAACGCAGCTGATTTCCCTAGCCACCCAGGGATAAGACACGGGCCACTGCGGAGCCAGGAGGAAGGGACACTTCCCAAAAAAGGGAGGGTTCGGTTGGAGACAGGGAAGGGTATTTTATATTTTTAGATATTGATCTGGCTGCCTGCACCACCCCATAGCTTTGGGGAGCAGATAAGCCGACCTGAAGCACCATTAGCCTGAGAGCAGACATGAATCTGCACTCAAGCAGATTTACTGAGCAGACCGGTGACGCTGGAGCTCAGTGACAGAAGGGGCAGAATCCGCCATCTTTAGCACTCCTCACTGACTAACATCAGAGCTTCAGCTAACCTTGGGAGTCCAGAAAGTGGGACTTGCTGGATTAATTTCCACGGGCCCAGCTAGGGTCCCTTCTGTAAGGGGGTTGGTCTAGAGGAGGAATTATTTTGGGTACTGCATTTGGCTAAAAAAAAAAAAAAAAAAAAAAGGGGTGAGCACCTAAACAAATCACAAATAAATTATTTTTAATTTAGTTTAATAGCTAAAAGCTGCTTCAGGACCTGCATATAGAACCCTGGGGGAAATTCATTGATAAACACAAGTAGGCAGGAAGGATCCATGAGGACCCTAGGGGAATCATTGACCCCCCTTAGCTCTGTTTCACTGCTTACCTGTGTGGATCTTTGGTTTCTCTCTGTTACTTTCTGGTCTATTGCTATTATTCCTGTTTTCCTCCCCCCTTCTTTTTCCTTCTATTTTTTTTTTAAATAGGTGCTGCCAGCTGGTCGCTTACTTGCTGGGCTTCTTATCCAGTAATTTACCACTCACTGTATATATTGATTCTGTATTACAAACTATCGCTTATTATTCCTGCAACTTTCTGCCTTCTGTTTTCTGTTGTGGCTCTTAGAGACAACATTTTTTTCATAGGCCCACAACTTAAGGGTATCAATTTCTATCAAAACTATTTTGTTTTCTTTTTCTTCTTTTTTCTTTTTTTTTTATTAGTATTAACTTTTTCCTTCCAGAACTTTCTCTACTATTTCTCTCCCTCCTCATAATTCTAGACTACTAAATCACTATATATATATATTCCTCCATATGTATTCCCATTCCATTGTAGGAACTCCATATTTTTTCCTAGTACTCTACATTGCCTACTCAAGTTAAATATTCATCTCATTAAGTCTCATTTTGCACCTCTTCTAACTTTTATCAATATTTCTATTATCCTTCTGCCTTCCTTACATCTTTTGATTCCTCTGGCCCTAAAGTTTGCCTTCAAGGGAACATAGAAAGAAGCAAGGAAATAAAATAAGAAGAAAAACTGCCAAAGAGAAAACTTAACTCACACGCAGAACCAACAGCTAAATAAAATTCTAGAGTATAGAGAAAAGCTAATCAACTGAACAAACCCATCAAGATAATATGATGAACAGAGGGCAACAGAAAAATACAAATGACTCTGAGAAACTGGAAAACATGGACCAGTCCAGTGTACAAAATAAAAACCAGGAAGCAATGCAGTACATCGAACAACTAATCAAAGCTATCCAAACAAATATCATGGACCAACTTAAAGAACTGAAGGAAGAGATTAAGGATATAAAGAAGACACTGGGAGAACATACTGAAGAAATAGCTAACACACCTAAAAAGTTAATGGATATGATGGCGAACAAAGACACAAGTCAAGAAATGAAAAAGACGCTGGACTCACATGGCAGCAGAATTGAACAGGCAGAGGAAAAATTAGTGATATGGAAGACAATACAGTTGAAATCAAAGAGATTGTAGAAAAGATGGACAAAAAGATAGAAAAAATCCAGTATGGTCTCAGGGAATTAACCGATAATGCAAGACACACAAACATACGCATTATGGGCATCAAAGAAGGAGAAGAGAAGGGAAAGGGAACAGAAGGAGTGTTGAAGGAAGTTATGGCTGAAAACTTCCCAACTCTATTGAGAGAGATGGATGTGCAGATCCAGGAAGCACAGCGCACCCCAAATAGTATAAATCCCAACAGGCCAACTCCAAGACATATACTTGTCAAATTGTCAAATGCTCAAGACAAAGAGAAAATATTCAAGGCAGCAAGAGAAAAGAGAACCATCACATACAAGGGAAATACAATAAGATTAAGTGCTGATTTCTCAGCTGAAACCATGGAGGCAAGAAGACAGTGGTATGACATAGTCAAAACATTAAAAGAAAAAAACCTCCAGCCACGAATTCTCTATCCAGCAAAACTGGCATTCAAAAATGATGGAGAGTTCAAAATATTCACAGATAAACAGTAATTGAGAAAGTATGTCACGAAGAAACCAGCACTTCAAGAAATACTAAAGGAATCTCTACAAATTGAAAGGCAAAAACAAAGGAGAGAGAGTTGGAGGAGAGTTTAAAAACAACTGAAAACTCAAAAAGAGAAACAAACAACATATTACATACATTAATCGAAAGAAAAAATGACTGAAGTAAGGAATCCTTTATGAGTAATAACACTGAATGTTAATGGATTAAATTCACCAATCAAAAGACACAGATTGGCAGAATGGATAAGAAAATATGATCCATATATATGCTGTCTATAAGAAACCCACATTCCGCCCAGGGATTCAAGGAGGCTGAAAGTGAATGGATGGAAAACCATTTTACAAGCTAACAATAGCCAAAAAAGGGCAGGAGTAGCTATTCCAATATCAGACAAAATAGACTTTAAATGCAAAACTATTGTAAGAGACAAAGATGAACACTACATATTACTGAAAGGAGTAATCTCTCAAGAAGAGAGAACAATCATCAACATTTATGCACCTAATCGATGTGCCTCAAAATACGTGCGGCAAACTCTGGAAAAACTAAGAGGAGAAATAAATTCCTCTGCAATTATAGCAGGGGACTTCAACACACCACTATCATCATTAGACAGAACATCAAGGCAGAGAATCAATAAAGAAACAAAGGCACTCAACAATACATTAGAAGATTTGGACTTAATAGATATATACAGAACACCACACCCAAATACAGCGGGATTTACATTCTTCTCGAGTGCACATAGAACATACTCCAAAATAGACCACATGCTAGGCCACAAAACAACACTCAATGAATTCAGAAAGATTGAGATTATACAAAGTAATTTCTCTGACCACAAGGGAATGAAGTTGGAAATCAATAAGGGCCAGAGAAAGTGGTTAGGCACAAGGATATGGAAGTTAAACAACACACTCTTAGACAAACAGTGGGTCAAAGAGGAAATTTCAAAAGAAATCAGTAACTACCTTGAAACTAATGAAAACAACAACACAACATATCAAAACCTATGGGATGCAGCGAAAGCAGTCCTGAGAAGGAAGTTCATAGCCATAAATTCATATATTAAAAAAGAAGAAAGAGCTAAAATTGAAGACCTAACTGCACACTTGGAGGAATTGGAAAAACAACAACAATCTAAACCTAAAGGAAGTAGAAAACAGGAAATAACCAAGATTAGAGCAGAACTAAGTGAAATAGAGAATAAGAAAGCACTGGAAACTATAAACAAAACCAAAAGCTGGTTCTTTGAGAATATCAACAAAATTGACAAACCCTTAGTCAGACTAACAAAGAAAAAGAGAGAACACATGCAAATACATAAAATAAGGAATGAGCAAGGTGATATCACTACTAACTCCACAGAAATAAAGAGTATCATAAGAGGATACTTTGAAAAATTATATGCCAACAAGAATGACAATTTAGTGGAAATGGACAACTTTCTAGAAACCCACAAACACCCGACATTGATGAAAGAAGAAATAGATGAACTTTACAAGTAAAGAGATAGACTCAGTCATTAAAAACCTCCCAACTAATAAGAGTCCAGGGCCAGATGGATTCACAGCTGAATTCTACCAAACATTCCGGAAAGAGCTAACACCAATTCTACTTAAGATCTTCCAAGATATAGAAGTAGAAGGAATATTACCTAACTCATTCTATGATGCCAACATTACCCTAATACCAAAACCAAATAAAGATACCACAAGAAAGGAAAATTACACACCAATTTCTCTAATAAACCTAGATGCTAAAATCCTTAACAAAATACTTGCTAATCGCATTCAACAACATATCAAAAGAATTATACACCATGACCAAGTGGGTTTCATGCCAGGTAGGCAAGTATGGTTCAATATAAGAAAATCAATGTAATACACCACATAAACAAACTGAAAGAAAAAAATCACATGATTATCTCTATAGACGCTGAAAAACATTCGACAAAATACAGCACTCTTTCCTCATAAAAACACTACAAAAGATAGGAATAGATGGAAACTTTCTGAAAATGATAAAGGGTATATATGAAAAACCCAAAGCTAACATCATTTTCAATGGTGAAATCCTAAAAGCCTTCCCTCTGAGATCAGGAACAAGACAAGGATGCCCACTATCACCACTCCTATTTAACATTTTCATAGAAGTACTTGCACGAGCACTGAGACAAGAAAAGGCATAAAAGGCATCCAGATTGGAAAAGAAGAAGTAAACATTTCATTATTCGCAGATGACATGATCCTATACATAGAAAGCCCTGAGAAATCGACAACAAGGCTTCTAGAACTTATAAAGGAGTTCAGTAATGTTGCAGGCTATAAGATCAACGCTCAAAAATCAGTAGCATTTCTGTACACCAATAAACAGCAAACTGAGGAGGAAATCAGGGAAAAAATTCCATTTACAGTAGTAAACAAAAGAATCAAATACCTAGGAATAAATTTAACTAAAGATGTAAAGGACTTATATACAGAAAACTACACAACACTGTTAAAGGAAATCAAAGAAGATTTAAATGAATGGAAAAATATTCCCTGTTCATGGATGGGAACACTAAACATCATCAAGATGTCTATCCTACCAAAACTAATCTACAGATTTAATGCAATCACAATAAAAGTCAACACTATATTTTTTAAGGAACTGGAAAAACTAACCACAAAATATATTTGGAGAGGCTAGAGCCACGAATTGCCAAAGATATATTGAAAAAGAAAAATGAAGTTGGAGGTATCACATTATCTGACTTTAAAACATACTACAAATCTACAGTGATCAAAACTCCGTGATATTGGCACAAGGATAGCCCTACTGACCAATGGAACCGGATTGAGAGTTCTGATATTGATCCTTGCATATACAGTCATCTGATATTTGACAAGGCCACGAAACCCACTCAGTTGGGAGAGAGTGGCCTCTTTAACAAGTGGTGCTTGGAGAATTGGATATCCATATCCAAAAGAATGAGAGAAGAATACCATCTCACACCTTATACAAAAATCAACTCAAGATGGATCAAAGATCTAAATATAAGAGCCAAAACCATAAAAACCTTGGAAGATAATGTAGGGGAGCATCTAAAGGAACTTGTAATAGGAAATGGTTTCATGAACTTCACAGCCAAAGCACGAGCAGCAAGAGAAAAAATTGATAAATGGGATCTCCTCAAAATTAAAAACTTCTGCACCTCTAAGGATGTTATTAAGAAAATAAAAAGGCAACCTACCCAATGGGAAAAAATATTCAGCAACCATATATCTGATAGGAGTCTAATATCCTGTATATATAAAGAAATCCTTCACCTCGAAAATAAAAGGTCAAACAAACCATATAAAAAATGGGCAAGTGACTTGAAAAGACACTTCTCCAATAAAGAAACAGAAATGGCTAAAAAGCACATGAAAAAATGCTGAACATCACTTGCTATCAGGGAAATGCAAATCAAAACTACAATGAGATACCATCTTACACCCATCAGAATGGCAGTTATTAAAAAAACAGGAGACACTAAATGTTGGAGACGATGTGGAGGAATAGGAACCCTGGTCCACTGCTGGTGGGACTGCGGTATGGTCCAGCCACTGTGGAGGACAGTTTGGCGGTTCCTCAGAAAACGAGCAATAGATCTTCCGTATGATCCAGTAATTCCACTGCTGGGTATATACCCAGAAGAACTGAAAACAAAATACAAACAGATATATGCACACCAATGTTCATAGCGGCATTGTTCACCATTGCCAAAAGTTGGAATCAGCCCAGGTGCCCATCAACAGACGAATGGATAAGCAAATATGGCACATACATACAATGGAATATTACTCAGCTGTAAGAAGGAACAAAGTGCTAACACATGGAATAACGTGGATGAATCTTGAAGACCTTATGTTGAGTGAAGCAAGCCAGGCACTGAAGGATGAACAGTATATGACCTCACTGATCTGAACTGAGGAAAGTAAGCAGTCTCTGAGAACCATTGTCTGAAAGATAGGTTAACAAAGCAGAGTAAGAGAAGAGCAGGTTTTGAGCCATCACCCATATGGACTTAATCTATGGTAAAGGGATAGAGTGTGGTTGCATGTTGGGGGATGGGGCAGATGAGTGGTGGTGATTATGGGTTTGGTGGTGCAGCACTGGGGGATGGGTGGATTAGGAAGGGCTGGTTCAAATCCACAGGGCATGTAACTGTGAATCTTGACATTCCATGGGTTGGGAGAGGGGGGTATCACGGGCCCTGGGGGGCTGGGGAGAAGGGAACTGTCAAGATCTAATGGGTTGTTTGGTGGTCATGGGGAAGGTTTTTCATTACCTTACAGTAATGGACACAGGACATGGTAAATATCATCAAAATTATTCAACTGTATCACCTAAATTGTAAACTATACTGTAAATCACTGACAATGTTTAGTTGCTATATTTTGCTATCTGCATAACAGTTAAAACAATGCTAACAACCAAAAAAAAGGGGGGGCGGAGTTAATATGTGGTGGGGAAGGGGGTGTGGTTTTGTATCTGGGAGTCTCCGGCACTCCGTGTGTGACTTTGCTGTGACCTAAACTTCTTTGAAAATTAAATGAAAATTTGGGAGACAATGGGGATTGAGAGGAGGAAGGTGTCATGGCACACCAGACATCTGATAACACAGTGATAAAGGGAAGGAAAAACGCAAAAAGGAAAAGTGAAAGGAAAAAAAATGTATATATATATATATATTTTAAAGGCATTTCCTTTGCTTTTTTGCCCATTTTTTGAATGTCCCAATCCACTAATTATATTTGTTTTGTTCTTTGTTTGATTTTTTTTTCCTTCTCTCTTTTTTTGTTTTTCTTTTCCCTGAGTTTCCTTATGTTTGTCTCTTGCATGTAGGTTTGTCACACTTGTTTCTTTTTCCTAGTAAGTGTATTTGATTATTTTATGGACTAAATGTTCATGGAGGATTTGGATCACAGAAGGGTTACAATGGGTACTGTGGGGGATTTTTGGGGGGGTGTCTGGGGGGCTTTCGTGAGGATTGGTTCATCCGAATATACATGAAAGATATACAAAATCATTCAAAGGATTGGGGGATGGGCATGGTCACGATGGGTGGATAATCACTCGATAAATGAGGGAATTTGAATTCCTAGCCTGGAGTTCTCTGTCACAGTCTCCAAGGGAGCAACAATAGTCCTCTGAGTGTAGGGACGGTGCCTGTCAAAATAGGATGACCCATTGATGTTTTTTTTTTTTTTTTTTTCTTTTTTGTTGTTTGCTTGTTTGTTTTGTTTTTTATTGATGACTACCCTTGTGAGCCTTTGCTCTTGTAAATGAGACTTAGCCTGCAGTTGTGGGGTGCCTAAGGGTTGCCACCTGAGAGCCTCCTTGTTGCTCAAATGTGGCCTCTCTCTAAGCCAAACTCAGCATATGATTGCATTACCTTCCCCCCAACGTGGGACATGATTCCCGGGGATGAGCCTCCCTTGCAATGAGGGATTAATTCCAAGTGCCACCTGGCAGCTTTGTACAGTGGCAGTATCATAGCCAATGAGGTTTATCTGAGGCACGATTATTGCTAATTGAAAACTTTTTCCAAGTGCCAACTGGCAACACAACTGGAAAAAGACCTTGAATAAAAGGAGGAAATTGTAAAGACAAATGAGTTCAAGTGGCTAAGAGACTTCAAAGAGAGTCGGGGGGTCATCCCAGAGGTAACTCTTACGCACACCTCAGTAGGAACTCATAGAACATCTAAGTGCCTATCACCCCACTCAATGGGGTTCCTGAGAGCTTCGGAGACACCCTGGTCCTATATAAGGGGGGATAGCCCCAGAGACTGATACCTTATTAGTGGGTTCTATTTTGGAATCTGTGCTCCTGAGAGTGACAGAATTAGACTCAAATAAGTCCTCCCTGCACATGGTTCACCAGTCCATTCTATTCTATTTAAACCTATATGCGATGCTGGAGTTTTTAGGTATACTTCCAGAGACTGGAGCCTCCCGCCTACCTATGTGCCAGGTGTGCATGAAATCTAGGTGGAGCAGCAACTCCTACCCTACAGCCTAATGGACTCATCCAAGTCACCTAGTGAGGAGACAACGATGGGCATTGGCCATCCCAGGGAATGGAGAGGGCCTGCATCGGCAGGCAGGATCATCCCACCCACCATATCCATGGGATATAAGCCTTCTCTCACTTGGAGTTGGAGTGGACATCACCATCCCAGTCCCCTCAGGATTGGGGGAAGGACTATGGACTAGAGTGAACTTGATGGTATTCTCTTGTTCACATATGGTGATTCTAGCAATGCAAGAAATTATAACAATGAGGTGGAGCGAGTGGCCACTTGACACTTTTGGGGTAGGGAGGGGACGAGCAGTTGAAATACAGTGGCTTCTTTGGGAGTTGGAGGTTGCCCTGAGTAGTGTTGTGGCAACGGATGTAGGCCATTTTAAATCAGCACACACCACTCAGAACTGAGTGGGAGAGAGTGTGGTCTACAGTGTGAACTGTGGTCTATGGTTGGTGGCAAAGCTCCAGGATGTGTAAGTTCATTGATCGTGGTGGGCCACACTGTGGGAGATGTTTGTGTGGGATGTGATCGGAGGTGTGGGAGGTGGGCAACATGGGAATCCCAGTGGGTTCCGAGTAATATTTTGGGTAATCTAAGCACCTCTTAAAATATATTTATATATATATATATATATAAACAACATTTTTGTAAGCAAATACACATATACGCATATATATTTATATATCATTTTGCAAATGATTTGTGTGAATTTTGATTTTTACCCATAATAAAAAATAAATAAATAAATTAATTAATTAATTTAAAAAATGTTCATATGAATACTTTAAAAGTGTATACAATTCCTGAAAATATAATAATATTTCAATATAATAGTAAATAAAATATAATTTTATTAATCATAATTTTTAGTTATAACTACAAGAAGAAAGCAGCCATTAAAAGGCTGCTGGGGTATTGCATAATGGTAAATTATATTAAAATAAAATAACTCCTCTTCAGCATGCAGTGGTCCCAAATATTGCTATTTTTTTGCAAAAAAATTAATATCCAGTTATGTCCCTATCACTTTGTTTTAAAACTTGCTAAATCTTTCTAAAGTATTTTCTTAAGGAAGTCAAGGCGGCCACATTCCCCTTCCTGTAAAATAGCCAACAATAAATCAAGTTTTTATTCAACACTGTAAGCAACAGCTCCAATTCTAATTTTAATGGTACCAACAAAACCAATGCAAGTATTAAAATTTTAAGTTAATGTATTACCCCTTAACCCAAATAGGAAAAACTAATTTGTTTTTACCTACGTCTCAAGCTATACAAAATTTTAAAAAAATTAAGATCATTCTAATCATGCTACTAAGATTCTTAAATGCTTAAGAAATAAAAGTTTATTTATTGGATGTCTGTTGTATAATCTACTGTAGTGATTAATTTTATGTATAATATACTGAAATACTAATCAAAACTTTAATACAGAACATTGCATACATAAATATTTTAATAACTTCTATGTTACACATAAAGGTATTTTATTAAGTATATATGTCTTTTGTTTTGAATTTGAACAGTCATGAAACTAAATATCTTTTTCAAAAATGGCTTAGTAGGGAGAGGTCCAAGATGGCGTTGGTGTAGGAGGGTGCACACTGCAAGCTCCCAGAGCAAGGCTGATTGTGGACAGGGTCCTGCCCGGGGGTCTGTGCTGTGCACGCGTGGAGTGAGAGGCTTGGGACATCTATCTGCGCAGATCGGCGGCGTGGACCGAACGGTGGAGATTCGTGAGTTTTGAGGCTGCCGGTTGAGGTTGGCACAGGCGGCTGAGCCCCACGGTTACGGAAAAAAAAAATAAAACGGCCATTTGGAGCCGTGGGCAGGGCAAAAAAGTTTTATTTTCTGGGGAGCTGGCTGCCTGGCGCCTCTTGGAACTTGTGTGAACAGAGCAAATGAGCTAGTCAGCACCCGGTGAACCGGAGGGGGGATTTTGGTCAGGGGAACGCAGCTGATTTCCGTAGGCACCCAGCGATAAGACCCGGGCCGCTGCGGAGCCAGGAGGAAGGGACACTTCCCAAAAAAGGGAGGGTTCGGTTGGAAGACAAGGAAGGGTATTTTATATTTTTAGACATCGATCTGGCTGCCTGCACCGCCCCATAGCTTTGGGGAGCAGATAAGCCGAACTGAAGCAGCACCAGGCTGAGAGCAGACGCGAATCTGCACTCAAACTTATTTACTGAGCAGCCCGGTGACGCTGGAGCTCGGCGCCAGAAGGGGCGGAATCCGCCATCTTTAGCACTCCTCACTGACTAACATCAGAGTTTCAGCTAACCTGGGGAGTCCAGAAAGTGGGACATGCTTGATTAATTTACATGGGCCCAGCTAGGGTCCCTTCCGTAAGGGGGTTGGTCTAGAAGAGGAATTATTTTGGGTCCTGCATTTGGCTAAAAAAAAAAAAAAAGTGAGGTCACCTCAACAAATGAAAAATAAATTCTTTTTAATTTAGTTTAATCGCTAAAAGCTGCTTCAGGACCTGCATATAGAACCCTGTGGGGAAATTGATTGATAAACACAAGTAGGCAGGAAGGATCCACGTGGACCCTAGGGGAATCATTGACCTCCCTTAGCTCTGTTTGACTGCTTGCCTGGGTGGATCTTTGGTTTCTCTCTGTTACTTTC
>JAKSZT010016968.1:6064-22461 GCA_026826555.1 Tolypeutes matacus | reverse complement strand
TTGTCTAAGAGTGTGTTGTTTAACTTCCATATCCTTGTGCCTAACCTCTTTCTCTGGCCCTTATTGATTTCCAACTTCATTCCGTTGTGGTCAGAGAAATTAATTTGTATAATCTCAATCTTTATGAATTCATTGAGTGTTTTTTTTTGTGGCCTAGCATGTGGTCTATTTTGGAGTATGTTCCATGTGCACTGGGGAAGAATGTAAATCCCGCTGTATTTGGGTGTATTATTCTGTATATATCTATTAAGTCCAAATCTTGTAATGTATTGTTGAGTGCCATTGTTTCTTTATTGATTCTCTGCCTAGATGTTCTGTCTAATGATGATAGTGGTGTGTTGAAGTCCCCTGCTATAATTGTAGAGGAATTTATTTCTCCTCTTAGTTTTTCCAGAGTTTGCCGCACGTATTTTGAGGCACATCGATTAGGTGCATAAATGTTGATGATTGTTCTCTCTTCTTGAGAGATTACTCCTTTTACTAATATGTAGTGTCCATCTTTGTCTCTTACAATAATTTTGCATTTAAAGTCTTTTTTGTCTGATATTGGAATAGCTACTCCTGCTCTTTTTTGGCTATTGTTAGCTTGTAAAATGGTTTTCCAACCATTCACTTTCAGCCTCCTTGAATCCCTGAGCCGAAGGTGGGTTTCTTGTAGACAGCATATAGATGGATCATATTTTCTTATCCATTCTGCCAATCTGTGTCTTTTGATTGGTGAATTTAATCCATTAACATTCAGTGTTATTACTCGTAACGAATTTCTTACTTCAGTCATTTTTTCTTTGGGTTAATGTATGTCATATGTTGATTTGTTTCTCTTTTTGAGTTTTCAGTTGTTTTTAAACTCTCCTCCAACTCTCTCTCCTTTGTTTTTGCCTTTCAATTTGTAGAGATTCCTTTAGTATTTCTTGAAGTGCTGGTTTCTTCTTGACATACTCTCTTAATTGCTGTTTATCTGTGAATATTTTGAAGTCTCCTTCATTTTTGAATGCCAATTTTGCTGGATAGAGAATTCGTGGGTGGAAGTTTTTTTCTTTTAGTGTTTTGACTATGTCATACCACTGTCTTCTTGCCTTCATGGTTTTAGCTTGAAAATCAGCACTTAATCTTATTGTGCTTCCCTTGTATGTGATGGTTCTCTTTTCTCTTGCTGCCTTGAGTATTTTCTCTTTGTCTTGAGCATTGGACATTTTGACGAATGTATGTCTTGGAGTTGGCCTGTTGGGATTTAACTTTTTCGGGTGCGCTTTGCTTCCTGTATCTGCAGATCAATCTCCCTCAATAGGTTTGGGAAGTTTTCAGCCATTATTGCTTTCAACACTCCTTCTGTTCCCTTTCCCTTGTCTTCTCCTTCTGGGATGCCCGTTATGCATATGTGTGTGTGTTTTGTGTTGTCAGTTAAATCCCTGTGTCCTTGATGAATTTTTTTTATTTTTTTGTCTATCTGCTCTACTATCTGTTTGATTTCAGTGGTATTGTCTTCCATATCACTAATTCTTGCTTCTGCCAGTTCAAATCTGCTGTTATGTGAATCCAGCATCCTTTTGATTTCTTGGATTGTGCCATTGATCACCATCATATCTGTTATTAGTTTGTGTATATTTCCAATTTCTTCAGTATGTTTTCCCAGTGTCTTCTTTATATCCTTAATGTATTCCTTCAATTCATTAAGTTGTTTCATGATATTCATTTGGGAATCTTTGATTAGTTGTTTGATGTTGTGCATGTATTCCTTCTTTTTAATTTGTTCATTGGAGTGGTCCATGTCTTCCTGTTTCTCAGTGTTGTTTGTAATTTTTTGTTGCCCTCTAGTCATCATTTTATCTTACTGGGTTAATTTAGTTGATTATCTTTTCTCTCTCCTCTCAAGTTTTATTTAGTTGGTGGCTCTGTGTGTGTGTTAAGTTTTCTCATTGAGACTTTTTCTTCTTATTTTGTTTCCTTGCTTCATTCTATGTTACCTTGAAAGCAAAATATTAGTTCCAGAGGAATTGAAAGATGTGAGAAAGGAAGAAGGATAATAGTAATATTGATAAAAGTTAGAAAAGGGGCCAAATAGGACTTAGTGAAATGAATATTTAACTTGTGTAGACAGTGTACTGTAACATGAAAAAAAGTGGGTAACAACAATAGGCTGGGGAACCAAATAGTGGAATATACATATAATGATTTAGAAGGCTAGAATGATGAGGATGGAAAGAAAGAGTAAAGAAAAGGCTAAAAGGAAAAAGCTAATATTAATTAAAAAGAAGAAAACAATATAGATAGAATAGTAATTTGCACCCTTACATTGAGGGCTAAAGAAAAAGCATAGTGTCTAAGAACCACAACAGAAAGCAGAAAACAGAGAGATGAAGGAAGGAGAAGAGATCGCTTGGGATACAATATCAATATAGACAGGGAATGAGAAATCACTGAAGAAGAAGAATAGCAAAGAAGAGTTAAGCTAACAGCACCTAATTTTTTAAAAATTGAAGGAAAACAGAAAGGAGGGAGGAAAGAGGAAAGAAAAGCAGAGACAAGAAATAAACAGAGAAAAACCAAACAACCACACCATCAAGCAAACAAAGGATGAAATGTTCCTTCTAGTGTCCTTGCAGATCCTCTCAGCCTGCTTGTGGTTTTCAATTTCCCTTCCGGATTCTATCTGCAGGTTTTGAGGCAGATTTTCGGTATTAAACTAAATTAAGAAGAGGAATTCATTTTTTAAAGTGACTATCTCCTTTTTTTTGGCTATATAAGGGACCAAAAAGATGTTCTCTGCTAGATCACCTCCTACACCCAGGGGACCCTTAATAGGTTCATTGAAAATAATCCAGCCCTTCCCACTTCCTGCCCTCCCCAGGGGAGTGAAGCTATGATGCTTGTCAGGGCAGAGTGATAAAATTGGCTGACTCCGCTCCTCTGGGGCCAGGCCTCCGTGTCAAAGTGCTGCTGGGTAAATCAGGTTTCCTCAGCAGAATCATCTCTCCCCTCAGCCTGGCACTGTTTCAATATAGCTTATCTGATCCCCAAAGCTCTGAGGTGGTCCAGGCAGCCAAATCCACGGAAGTTAAACTCCTCACCTTTTGTGAGAGCCCTCCCTCCCTCAGAATATGCTTCCTCAAACAGGGAGCATGATTTGCAGTTACAGGATTCATGGTTGAAAGCAGCCATTGTCCCTGTGGGTGGGGCTCAGCCGTCTGTGTTAACCACCACCGGCAGGCTCAAAACTCAAGAATCTCCACCGATCACTCCACGTCGTCGATCTGCCTCCTGCAAGGTGACCCAAGCTTCTCACTCTGTGTGCCGACAGTACAGACCCTTGGGCAGGACTCCACCCACAATCGGCCATCCCCAGAGAGCTCTTCAGTGAGTATCCTCCTAAACTTATGCTCTCTTGCCTCTCTCCTGTAGCATTTTCTTTTAAGGCACCCCAACCATTTATATTTTTTCAGTTTCTTCACCTGATTCTGATGTGGATTCAAGATTAAGAGCCACTGAACTTCACTTGTCTGCTTTCTACTGAACTCCAATTTTCTTTATTATTTCAAATCAGAAATGATCCTTTCATAATTAGACAATATACCTCTAATCTCAGGTATTTTAAGAAGTTAGAAAATGTATTTATATTTTTACATTGTACTCCAATATTTTTCTCATATGTGATAAGCTATAGGATGAATGAAACGAGAGAATGCATGTATTTACAAACAGAAATGTGTACCAGAAATAATATGCCAATGCAGATAATTTTGAGGAAGGAGGAATAGGGATTGAGGCTAGAGAAGGAATTTTACTTTTTGCCATAACAGACATAAATTATTTTTATACTATTTGCACGGATAATTTGGTTATAATTTAAAAGCAATTATGAAAATAGTACACAATGAAATCATACAAAGTGGTTGACTTGATGATAGTGATTTGTATCTGCAACATTACTGGATGGGGGCACTTCCCCTTACCCTGTGCTAATACAGTCACCCATAAAGGAATACTGCTCTCTCCCATGGGCACCCTCCCAATCTGCCTGGATAGGAGGAGGTCACCCTCAGTAAGAGTGAGCACAGAGCCTGAGGAGCATGGACGTGACTGTGTGAAGGCCACACTGCTCTCTACACATGTCTTGTTAGAGGGCTGTTAACACCACAGGAGAAGGCAGACTTCATGCTCCTTATTCCACAGTGAGGACCAGATAGAGTGACTCACATCTCTAACTGAGGCTGTGAGTGCTGAGCAAGGCTTTCTCCCTTTCCTCCTTTGCAGATCCAGAACCTATGATGATGGTTTTCACTGGGGCTCTGAGAGTTTGGTTCCAAAAAATGGCATTCCATCTCTGGATTGAGTCAATCTAGCAGGTATTCACTGTGGAGTAAGCCACAGGAAGTCCAGCTTCTCCTGTGGTGCTAACAGCCCTCTAAACACACATGTGAAGAGAGCAAAGTTGCCTTCACATGGTCGCATCCATGATCCTCATGGTCCGTGCCCACTCTTGCTGAGGGAAGCCTCCACCTGTTCAGGCAGCTGGAGAGGGTGCCAAGGTGGGTGAGCACTTTTCCTTTATGTGTGGCTGTATTTGCAAAGGGTGAGGGGAAGTGTCTCCCCAGAAATGTTGCAGATACAAATCAATATCCTTAAATGAACCACTATGTATAATTTCATTGTGTACTATTTTCATAATTTCTTTTAAATTATAACCAAATTATCTGTGCAAAGAGTATAAAAATAATTTATGTCTGTCATGGCAAACAGTAAACTTTCCTTCTCTAGCCTCAACCCCCATTCCTCTTCCTTCAGAATTATGTGCATTGGCATATTATTTTGGGTACAAATTTCTGTTTGTAAATACATGCATTCTCTAGTTTCATCCATCCCACACCCTATCACATATGAGAAAATTATTGGAGTACAACTTTACAATATAAATTTTCTAACTTCTTCAAATACTTGAGATTAGAAGTATATCATCCAATTATGAGAAGATCATTTCTGATTTAATATAATAAGGAAAATTGGAGTTAAGGAGAAAGAAGGCCACTGTAGTTCAGTGGGTGTTAACCTTGAATCCACACCAGAATCAGCTGAAGAAACTGAAATAATATAAAGTGATGGGGTGCCTTAGAATAAAATGCTACAATAATGGGCTGCATTGTTTCTAAAATAATTTTTTAAATGCTTACACAGAATGTAATGGACTGAAGAACCAGTGAAAAAACCAGGACAATCTGAAATAAGTGGAAAGCCCATCTTTACATAAACTAAGAGAAATCTTGAGTTCTGATGCATAAATTAGTGGTAACAAACTGAACACAGAGGAGTGTGGAAGAAGATGTGGGAGGAGCAGATCTCAGAACAACATGCAAGTCACTTTTCCAGAGGAGAAAAACATCCTGAATTGCACAGTCACAGCCACTTCCTTAAAAGTTTGGCAACAAGTTGCACAGACTGCATGTGGACATTCTTTGTACATTCACATTCATTACATTCACAGGATTTCTCTCCAGTATGAATGTTGTAATGTTTAATAGATACTGCCTCTGGCTGAAGGCTATTCCACATTCCTTACATATATAGGTTTTCCCTCCACTATGAATTTTCTCATGGTCAGTGAGATTTGATTTGCTAAGGAAGGCTTTCCTAGAATGCTTGGAGATATAGGGTTTCCCTACAGTTTGTCTTCTCTCATGTATTAGTCAGCCAAAGGGGTGCTAATGTAAAATACCAAAAATGGGTTAGTCTTTACAAAGTGTATTTATTTGGGGTTGAAGTCCACAGATACCAGGCCATAAAGCATTAAGTTTCTTCTCACCAAAGTTCATTGCCATATTTTGGAGCAAGACAGCTGCTGACATTTGTCAGGGTTCACGTTTTTGTGTTACTCCCTTCCTGGGGCTGCATTTCTCTCTGGGCTTAGCTCTTCTGGTTCCTCAAAAAGGTCAGCTGTAGACTCTCAGGAAAATGGCTCACATCCTCTCTTTGGGAGCCTTTTCTAAAACAGAAAAACTGCTTGTCAAAAAAAATCTGCTTCAACTGTCCTTTGCCATGTCTTTTATATTTGATTCCCAAACCCAATAAGGGGTGGGGCTCAATGCCCAGCTGACTAGGCCCAGTCAATTCCCCAATGACACCCAGATTAACAGAAGAGTTTACAAGTATGATCAAATTATATTTTTGGAATTCATAATTACATCAAATTCCTGAAAAGTTACATCTGGTGTGTAATGAGGCTTGATTTGTGAATGAAAGCTTTCCCACATCCATCACATTCATAGGGTTTCTCTCCAGTATGTATTCTCAGGTGGTTAATGAGGTTTTCCATCTGGTTGAGGGCTTTTCCAAATTCATTTCATATAGAGGGTGTTTTTCCAAAATGAATGCTCTGATGTTTAATGAACTATTGCTTTTGGCTGAAGGCATTTCTGCATTCCTTACATTCATTTATTTTTTCTGTCCACTATGATTTTTTTCTTGTTCTGTGAGATATGATTTGTACCTAAAGGAATTTTTTTCACGTAACTTACATGCATACAATTTCTCTGCAGTAGGAAATCTCTTGTATCTGAGATTTCACATTAGAATTAAAGCTTTCCCACATATATATCATTACTCTTCAGTAAGAATTTTCTGATGAATAAAGAGGTTTTCTGTCAGATTGAATACTTTCCCACATCTATAACACTTCTATCATTTTTCCCTGTATGACTTTTAAAATGAGGAGTAAAAAATGACTGTAAAGAGCGGACTATATTCAGGACACTCATAAGGTTTCTGTCTAGTGTGAATTTTCTCACATTCCATGAAGTTTTGTTTCAGATGGAATCACTCAGATGTTCATTACAATAGTAATTTTCATATGAATATTTCATGCTCAATGAGATTTAATGTCTGGCAGAATGATTTCCAATATTCCTTATATACACAGGGTTTTGCTCCTGCAATGTTCTTTGATTGGACTATAGAATTCCCAAATTCATGAAATCCCAAATGGTTTCTCTGAAGGTTTAATTATCAGATATCTCATGAGGTTGAATTTCCAAGAAAATTTCACACTCATTACACTTAAAGGGGAGGACTGCCATGTGGGGCAAACTGGCAAAACTCATTGTTTTCATTATTTTTTCCTTACATAGATTCCCTCATGCTTAGTTAAGCATGATGCAAATTCCTTCAAACTGAAGTTACATTCATAGAAGTGTTATTTCGAGGAAACAATGATTGCAGTCAGAAAAAATGTTTTTCCAACTTTCTTACATCATCTGTGTCCATCTTATGTCTAGACTCTTGAGGAAGTGGATATAGCTTCACTCACAAGCATTTTATTATTTGGTTCATTCTGATTTTTTAATGTCGTATATTTCTTCATGGTTTGTGGAGTGCAGAAAAAGCAGTGCATAAGGGGAAATTTATATCATTGAATGCATTCATTAGAAAAGAGGAAAGATCCAATATCAGTCATCTAAGCATCCAATTTTGGAAGCACAACAATATCTCCTTTTTATTTGTTCTATCATTCATGTATCTTCTTGCTTCAAACGAGCATCACATCCAGATTGATGACTTCATAACTAGGAAATGGGGAAGTGATACACAACTTGATTTATGATGGGGACAAAACAAAACCCCAATAATCAACCCTGGAGCCTTCAGTCTTCTGAAGGATAAGAAAGGTGCAGCTTCCAAAGATGCATGAGTAAGTTGTCCCCAGAACAAAGGCCTAAATGGCAACCCAGGAAATCCTGAATACTCTATTTTGGACTGACTATTTTTGTTCAATTTTTTTCCTTCTATTTATTTGGATGAAATGCACTATTTAATATTCTTTCTTTATTTATTTATTTTTATATTCCAAATGTCTTGACTATCTCTGTATTTATTTATTTATTTATTTATTTATTTTGAAATTTATTTTTATTTTTTTTATATATATATACATATATTTTAAGAGGTGCTTAGATTACCCAAAATATTACACGGAACCCACTGGGACTCCCATGCCGCCCACCTCCCACACCCCCCACCACATCCAACACAAACATCTCCCACAGTGTGGCCCACCAACCTCAATGAACTTACACATACTGGAGCCTTGCCACCAACCATAGACCACAGTTCACACTGTAGACCACACTCTCTCCCACTCAGTTCTGAGTGGTGTGTGCTGATTTAAAATGGCCTACATCCATTGCCACAACAGTACTCAGGACAACCTCCAACTCCCAAAGAAGCCCCTGTATTTCAACTGCTCATCCCCTCCCTACCCAAAAACTGTCAAGTGGCCACTGGCTCCACCTCATTGTCATAATTTCTTGCATTGCAAGAACCACCATATGTGAGCAAGAGAACACCATCAAGTCCACTCCAGTCCATAGTTCCTCCCCCAATCCAGAGGCAACTGGGATGGCGATGTCCACTCCAACTCCAAGTGAGAGAGGGCTTATATCCCATGGATATGGTGGGTGGGATGATCCTGCCTGCAGATGCAGGCCCTCTCCATTCCCTGGGATGGCCACTTCCCATCGTTGTCTCCTCACCAGGCGACTTGGATGAGTCCATTGAGCTGTAGGGTAGGAGTTGCAGCTCCACCTAGATTTCATGCACACCTGGCACATAGGCAGACGGGAGGCTCCAGTCTCTGGAAGTATACCTAAGAAACTCCAGCATCACATGTAGGTTTGAATAGAAGGGACTGGTGAACCATGTGCAGGGAGGACTTATTTGAGTCTAATTCTGTCACTCTTAGGAGCACAGACCCCAAAACAGAACCCACTGACAATGCATCAGTCTCTGGGGCTATCCCCCCCCATATAGGACCAGGGTGTCTCCAGAGCTCCCAGGAACCCCACTGAGTGGGGTGATAGGCACTTAGATGTTCTATGAGCTCCTACTGAGGTGTGCATAAGAGTTACCTCTGGGATGACCTCCCGACTCTCTTTGAAGTCTCTTAGCCCCTTGAACTCATTTGTCTTTACCATTTCCCCCTTTTATTCAAGGTCTTTTTCCAGTTGTGTTGCCAGTTGGCACTTGGGAAAAGTTTTCAATTAGCAATAATCGTGCCTCGGATAAACCTCATTGGCTACGATACTGCCACTGCACAAAGCTGCCAGTTGGCACTTGGTATTAATCCCTCGTTGCCAGGGAGGCTCATCTCCGGGAGTCATGTCCCACGTTGGGGGGAAGGTAATGCAATCATATGCTGAGTTTGGCTTAGAGAGAGGCCACATTTGAGCAACAAGGAGGCTCTCAGGTGGCAAACCTTAGACACCCCACAACTGCAGGCTAAGTCTCATTTACAAGAGCAAAGGCTCACAAGGGTAGTCATCAATAATAAAAAAAAAAAAAAAAAAAAAAAAAAAAAAACATCAGTGGGTCATCCTATTTTGACAGGCACTGTCCTTACACTCAGAGGACTATTGCTGCTCCCTTGGAGATTGTGGCAGAGCTCTCCAGGCTAAGAATTCAGATTCCCTCATTTATTGTGTGATTATCCACCCATCGTGACCATGCCCCATCCCCCGATCCTTTGAATGATTTTGTATATCTTTCATGTATATTCAGTTGAACCAATGACCATGAAACCCCCCCCAGACACCCTCCCCCCAATAATCTCCCGCAGTACCCATTGTAACCCTTCTGTGATCCAAATCCTCCATGAACATTTAGTCCATAAAATAATCAAATACACTTACTAGGAAAAAGAAACAAGTGTGATAAGCTTACATGCAAGAAACAAACATTTCCTGGGGAAATTATAACACTTTTGCTTGCCTTTCCTAATCTGCATTTATTATTTGTTATTGACTTGCCAAATAATGCATTTTAAAATATTTTATATCCTCTTTTAGTCAGCCAATGGGTGCTGATGCAAAATTCCAGAAATCTGTGGGACGTTATAAAGGATCTATATTTGGAGTAGAAGCTTATAGTTACCAGGCCATAAAGCATAAGTATCTTCCTTCCCCAAAGTCTATTACTCCATCTTGGAGTAAGACAGTTGCTGACATTTGCCAGGATTCAGACTTCTTGGGCTCCTCTCTTCTCAGGGCTGCATTTCTCTCTGGGCTTAGCTTTTCTGTTTTCTCCAGAATGTCAGGTGTAGATTATGATTCTCTCTAAACTTTGCCTCTCACCACAAGACCAGCTGTGAGCTGTAAGGTAATGGCTTGTCTCTTTTCCCTGGGGCCTTCTGTCCTTGCTCTTCAGAACTCCAACATGAAAAACTACTCTAGCTCTGTCCTTTGCCATGTCTTTTTATGTTTGATACATCGGCCACCAAGGGGCTTCCTGCCACCCCACCCCCCAGGCAAAATCTGTGTGCTCTGACTTCGGGGATGGGAATAATAGCACACCTCTATGAGTTACACACCTGATTTTGGAGCTAAGATTTGGTGGAGAAAGCACAGTATATTGAATTCATCTTGGGCCCATTCTAGGGGTCAGTGCAATGGTGGTCTGCACACCATTTTGCTCAATGATGGCCACATCCAAAATACAGCCACTGCATCATAAGTTCCCATTTCTCTCAGACTTAGGAGACCCCTCCTGATTCCTGTGCCCTGGGTTAATGCCCTCATTTGTATCTTGTGTGGACCCCGGAATGAATATTCTTACTAACACATTGCTGTGTGTAAGGCTTTTGTATGAAGGAAGTTTTGGTAAGATTCAGATAGGGAAATTTTGATTAGGTCACTTTTTGTTAGATTTCTTTAGTTTAGTTAAGCCCTCTTATTAGATTTCAGACACCAGGATGGACACCAATCATTGTGTTGAAGTCCTACATACATGGAACACACAGAGAAAGTGTGCTGCCATATTTAGCCTGCCATATGGGAGAGGGTCCCAAGATCTCCTGGAGCTGTGGAGAGACACAGAAAGCCTGAGAGGCTGAGGGAAATGCCAGAGGCTGGAGTCATGGAGCAGCTTGAAGCTGAAGATATCCAGGAAAGAGGAGAAGGGAGATGTGTGAGCAAATGTGTCTGATGGCCCACTGCTGACCTCAGGGATAAAGTGAGTTTGGAGGAGAAGGCAGAGAGAGACAGGCAGGCCAAACATTTGTCTTGGCTGGAGTCCAGGAGCAGCAGACCTATTTTAAGACAGTATTTTTGATGATGCCTTGATTTGGACATTTTCACAGCCTCGGTACTGTAAGCTTTAACCCTAATAAATTCCAATGAAAACCAACTTATTTCTGGTATTTTGCTATGACATCGCTTGGCAAATTCAAACAGCTGGGGACACAGATTTGGAGAGGTGCCCTGTTCCCAAATGTCAGTGTGATGCTGCTACTCAGTGAATTCACCTGTAAAGTGTGTGTATCTCCAGACTTGTTGGGAATGATTATTGGAAAGATGGAGGGGAAATTGCTCTTGACCAGCAAGGCCTGCAAGACAGGGTAGCAGGCAGGGGAGCCACAGGGTTTTAGGACTAGTCTAAAGCAACAGATGGACCAATATGATGTACCTGCCTAGGGCAGGGGTTGGCCAGTTGGACAGGGGCAGTTAAAAGATGGGTACTGGGGTCGGGGTCAGCAGAGGAATAGGGTACAGAGAGGAGACTTCCTGTTCCTGCTCCTTTGCCCTTCCCTCCTTCCCTTGGCCTCCAGCATTGACCCTCTGTAGAGGCTGCTCTTACTCTACCCCTCCTGGGTCTCAGGCACAGACTCAGTTCTCCTGCTTCCAGTTCTAAATTCATCTTCTCCAATCTTGGGACAGCTAAACAAAGTGCAATGCCAAGATGAAACATGTTGGTGTCAGGAAGGAAATGTCAAATTTCACATTACAGCATTGGGTACAGCAATAACATCACCAGAATGAGCAACATTAGGCCAATGACCCTAATGAATATTACAGGAATCTCAGAAAGTCCTGTGGCCTAGGGCTGACAAGAATAGAAATGATGTTTTGAGATAGTGCCATGTTTGCAGAAAACCTCAGAGGGTGCAGATGTCAGATATTACTCAGACAAATTAAATATAAAATTTTCAGCACATTTTGAACAAAGTTGAAAATGATGCTGACCTCTTCAATTGCAGAAGAGAACAGAGGGGTTGGATGGGAAGAAGCTGATGAACACCTGAAGAAGCTGGAATTTAACACGTGTTCACTGCAGTTCTCCAAGACAGAGAAGGATTGTTCTGTTTGGGATCAAAACTCTTAGAGCCCCAATGAAAACTATCTTCACAGGTTGTGGATGCGCAAATGAGGACTGTGAGAAAGCCCTGTTCAACAATCACAGTCTCAGTTAGTGATGTAAGTCACTCTAGTATGGGGAGGGAACAGCAGGAAGTCAGTCTTCTACTTTGGTGTTAACAGCCCTCTAACAGGACACAAGTTGAGAGCAGTGTTGCCTTCATTTTGTTGCATCCATGGTCCTCATGCTGCTGGCTGCGTCTTGCTGAGGGAGGTCTCCCCGGTCTAGGCAGCTGTCGAGGGGCTGAGGGTATGAGCACTTTTCCTTTATGAGTGAATGTATTTGCAAAGGATGAGGAGAAGCTCCCCCAGTAATGTTGCAGATACAAATCAATACCTTCAAATGAACCACTATGTATTATTTCATTGTGTACTATTATCATAATTTCTTTTAAGTTATAACCAAATTATCCATGCAAAGAGTATAAAAATAATTTATATGTGTTAGGGAAAGAGCCAAATTACTTCTCTACCCCAATCCCCATTCTTCTTTCCTCAGAATTATCTGAATTAGCAGATTATTTTGGCACACATTTCTTTTTGACAATACATGCATTCTCTACTCTCATTTTTCCCACATGTTATCTCATCTGAGAAAAATATTGGAGTACAACTTAAGAATATAAATGTTTTCTAACTTCTTAAAATACTTGAGATTTGGAGTATGTCATCTAATTATGAAAGGATCATTCCTGATTTAAAATAACAATGAAAATTGGAATTGAGTAAAAAGGAGGCCACTGGAGTTCAGTGGATTTAAACTTAAATCCTCATCAGAATGAGGTGAAGAAACTGGAAAAATATCAATAGTTGGTGTGCTTTGTTAAAAAATGTTACAATTATTGTAGCATTATTATTTTTAAAAAGGTACTTTCTTATATGCTTACCAAGTGTAATGGATTGAAGAAGCAGTGAAAACAACCAGGATAATTTGAAATAAGTGGAAAGACCATGTTTACATAAAGTGAGAAACCTCGAGTTCTGATGCATAATTTATCTTTAACAAATTGAAAACAGATGAGTGTGGAAGATGTGGGAGTAGCAGATCTCAGAACAAACTGCAAGTGCACTTTTCCAGAGGAGAAAGACATCCTGAATTGCAGTCACAGCCACTTCCTTAAAAGATTGGCAACAAGTTGCACAGACTAGAGGTGGAGATTCTTTGGAGTTTCACATTCATTACATGCACAGGGTTTCTCTCCAGTATGAATGTTGTAATGTTAAATGAGATACTGCATCTGGCTGAAGGCTATTCCACATTCCTTAAATATATAGGGTTTTTCTCCAGTTTGTCTTCTCTGGTGTGTAATGACGCTTGATTTCTGAATGAAAGCTTTCCCACATCCATCACATTCATATGTTTTATCTCCAGTATCTAGGATGGCTACTGAGGTTTTCTTTCTGGTTGAACGCTTTTCCACATTCATTGCATATACAGGATTTTTCTCCAGAATGAATACTCTGATGGTTAACAAACAATTGCTTTTGGCTGAAGGCTTTTCTGCATTTTTACATTCATTTTGTTTCTGTCCATTATGAGTTTTTTTCACGTTCTGTGAGATATGATTTGTACCTAAAGGCTATTTCACATGCCTTACATGCATATGTTTCTTCGCACTAGGAAACCTCTTGGGCCTGAGATTTGACATTTGAGTTAAAGCCTCCCACATACATATCATTTTGCTTCAGTAAGAATTTTCTGATGAATAAAGAGGTTCTCTCTTATGCTGAAAATTTTTCCACATGTATAATATTTCTATGCTTGTTCCCCTGTATGACTTTTAAAGTGAGGAGTTAAAAACGACTGTAAAGAGCAGACTATATGCAGCACACTCATATGGTTTCTCTCGAGTTTGAATTTTCTCATATTCAATGAGTTTTTGTTTCAGATGGAAACATTCCTATGTTTATTACAATACTAACTAATGTATGAATATTTCATGCTCAGTGAAATTTAATGCCTGGATGAAGGATTTCCAATATTCCTTACATTCACAGGGTATTACTCCTGCATGTTTCTTTGATGTGACTCTAGCTTTCCCAATTTCATGAAATCTCAAATGGTTTCTCTGAAGGATTCATTCTTTGGTATCTCATGTGGTTGAATTTCAAAGAAAACTTCATACTTATTACACTTAAATGGGAGGAGCACCATGTGGGTCAAACTGGCAAAACACATTTTCTTCATTCTTCTACCTTACATAGTTTCCCTCATTCTTAGGTAAGTATCATGCAAATTCCTTCAAAGTTAAGATACATTCATATAAGTTTTCTTTTGAGGAAACAATGCTTGCAGTGAGGGAATATATATTCCAAACTTCATACATTCTCTGCCTTCATCTTAATTCTGTACTCTTGTGGAAGTGGATATAGCTTCACTCACAATCCTTTTGTTACAAACACTTTTCTGTTTGTAAATACATGCATTCTCTAGTTTCATCCATCTCACACCCTATCACATATGAGAAAAATTTTGGAGTACAACTTAAGAATATGAATAAATTTTCTAACTTCTTAAAATACTTGAGATTAGAAGTATATCAACTAATTATGAAAGGATCATTTCTGATTTAAAATACTAAGAAAAATTGTAATGAAGTAGAAAGCAGGCAGTTGTAATTCAACAAGGAGATAGATGGTGCCTGGAATGATCCAAAGAAAATTAGGACCATTCCACATTCACTCCATGTGGATTGCAGACAAGTTTATTTTGGCTGAAGCTGCTTTTTATACTACAAATCTGATAATAAAAGTAGGCATCCTTCACTAGTTCCTCTACTTGGTAGGTGAGAGCGCTGCATCTTTCTGTGTTCCCAGACAATCTTTCTTGGGAATTCAGACAATAACATTTTTATGGTGTGCTCATTCCGCTCTGCCTCTTCCTACTAATGCTTACAGTATAGAGTGTCCTGGGAGACATTTACTAATGTTTCTTTGCCAGCAAGCATGCTTTTAAAATGCTTAACCCTTTATGCTCTGCCTCTCAGCACCTTTTCCAACAATTCCTCCTTTTTTGTTTTTGGTAAAGAGTGACTGTGCCTATGTTAGGTTGTCCTCCTCTGAATGTCTTACCCATCACTGGCCACCAGCCAAGCTCCATGGACAGGGGTTTGAGAGTTAAGGGTTTTAAGCAGAATCAAGTTATTGGCATGACTGGCATTTCCAGTCCTATTAATGCAGGACAGCAGGGTTTTGTGAATGCCTCCTAATACAGTTAAGTGTAGCAGAGCACCAATGATCATCACACTGAAATTAGCAAGTACAGAGATTGATTTCCACCAATGTAGGGGGTTTATTTTATTTCATTGACCTGTCACTGATTGCCAAAAGTTGCTACCTGGTAGTGTAGTAAGTTGATACTGAGACATGCTCAAAATCTTCTTTTGCAAATCTGTAATTTCTATAGATAAATTTGTGTGATGACCTATTAAGTCATTTTTAATTTTTTCTCATTCATAATGGGAATCATTGCTTGGGAGAGGAGTGATACAAAAAGCACTTTCATTCCAATCACCCCCTTTTTTTTTTAAATTACACAACACAGTGATTTATTTAAATTTACCAAGAACAGCACTTATTAGAATCTTACTAATTCGCAAAATTTTCCTGCAAATGCTATTTACATAAGCAGTAATAATATTAATATTAAATATTTTAAGGTATAGTTCAACTTAAACATTTAAATACATACACAGACCCTGATAAGGTAGCATTACAAGCTTCTAATCAATTACAATCAAATCATATAAACTAGGAAAATACTGAGTTAATAGTCATCAGTAATTAGGAAAGTGATAATTTTAGAACAGAAAATCACCTACAGTGATTAATTATTTCAATAACTTACTCATTATTATGAAGAGATCATAAACAGATTCTTTTAACATTCTTAGTAGTAATCATCTCATAATAAGAACTCCTTTCTGAATTTTGTCACTGACTTACTATGTGATCCTTTGGACAGACTTCAGTGTTTCCATGTGTAAGGAGAAAAATGTTGACACCTAATTTTTAAAAAATTAATTGATTAAACAGAATACAGAAGATAAAGCATTGTTTAAGATTGGCTATGCTGGATATTTATAATGGGTTCACTAAATATAAATGTTTAAATGTATAGGAATATTGATCAATTTTTATAAGAACAAATTTCCTAGCATGAAAAGCATATTAATATTGTCATACATTGGTTTTTAAATCCACATGACATTTATTATTATTATTATT
>JAKSZT010016886.1:0-10884 GCA_026826555.1 Tolypeutes matacus | reverse complement strand
AAAAAAAAAAAAAAAAAAAAAAACTCTATCTTCTAGCCTGGGGAAGTAAGAATCAGTTTGCCCTGTAATTCCCCAATATAAACCTCTCAACAGCCTTAAAATAAGGGTGGTTAATAATTCTATTACCAAATTTCAGTAAGTAAAGGAAAAGTCCTTGAAAGCTATGGAGAGATCTTTTCTAAATTATAATTAAAACAAATTAAACAATTGAAATATATTCCAGAACCTAGAAGTGAGTATGCTTTTAAGATTATTCAATTTTAGAATTTTGTTAAAGGAAAGAGGTTTTAGCCTCCTGTAAGGAAGATGGAAAAAAACATTCCTTGCATAAGGTATAATGATTTCAATTTTATTTAGCATGGGTGTAATCTCCCTAGATTCATAGAATGCCAATTCAATAATCCAACATTATATCTATTAAATCTTTAAGATAATGAAAATTGTAAATTCATGTTTAATGAAATTAAGCTTAAAGAAGGAAATGTAGATCTGCCCTCTCTTAAATGGATAAAGTAAACTTCATCTGTTGGTAATAGTAATTTAATAAGCTTACTTCAATGTAAGGTAACTAGTCTATGTGGTTACGGTTAATTATAGGGAGTTTGTGAAAGCATCTTCTAAACTGAAGCATTTAAATGGCTAATTCCAGTAAGCCATTATTTATTAAAAATGTAAATTGAAATTAATAACAAACAGTAACTTCATAACTGGGAAACCTGTTATGCATATTAATCTGCCTATTAAAGTGCTGGTAAGGAAAGATAATCTTGATTCCATTGGGAATCTTAGATTTTCATAAAATTATTGAAAAAGTAGTTTTTCCTGTGCTGCTAAAGCAAAATACCTGGTATTTAACATAATCATGGTTAAGGTGTAAAAGTAAAAAGCTAAGTTCTAAAAGAGTTAAGTAATTTGATATGTTATACATTGCACTGGAAGTGTTTAGAAAGTGTATAAAAATCAAAAGAGAAAGACTTCAGTACTGTCAAACTCATGCATTCAAACCAGGCCCAAATAGCTTCTATTTGAGTATATTGACTAGGTTGGTCACTGACCCCTAAAACAATAAATGTATCTACTATATCTTTGATTATGCCCCTAAAGTGGATGGAAAGTACATTGCAGTTTCAGACTCCTGCAGCAGCTGGTGATGGCTCAATATGGCCAGATGTGCAACGGACATTGACTCTAGCCTGGTTCTGTTTCATAGTGCCAAAGGGCGCTATGCACCAGGCTAGTGAAATACTGGAGTCTTACCTTCCTAGCTTCTCTCTAGGGTCAGCAGTGCTGCAGTATGCTGGTTGTGTGAATGGCATACATACCAAGTGGAGCAACAATTACTAGAGTGATGTAAGTAGAACTTAAACACAATTGGCATTATGGCCTGCTCCCATGGAGAGATAAGATGCATGATATTGCAAACCTGGAGCTTAGATCTATTAATTGTAGCTCAAAGAGGAACTTGTGCATTGATTAGTATTAAGTACTGTGCATATATGCCTGATTATTATGATGATATCTTTTCTATTCTAGATCATATTGCAGAGGGATATTGAACATGTTAAAAGTCCTGGTAAACTTAATTCATTTTCAAAGTAGTTAATAAACATGCCTATAAAACAAAAGAATGGCTCTCTTAAGTGCTATTTATTTTGTTTGCCATATGCTTGTCTTGTTGTTGCCTATAGTCTTTATATCTAGGGCACTGCCTGTCCATACCTCTCCTAGCTCTCCTAAGCATAGCCACCACTGTGGGAACTGGGGTTGGCAGTTTATACTCAAACTCAGCAGGTCTACCAAAACCTCTCCCTAGAATTAACCAACAGCATAAAAGAACTCAAGGAAGAATGCTGTTTCCCATCAACTTGGGAGGATACAGCCTCTGACAGCACCTGGCCTTTCTCACTCTCATGGCCCAGTATGTCATGGCTGGCCCCCTTTTTGGGCCTGCTCACCATCATCCTCTTTATGATCTTAGTGGGACATGTATCTTCAAAATTCTAATTGTTTATTTCTTACAGAATCAATGCCTTATTATTCATGTGGGTATTTCATCCAGGTGCAACCAGGGTGATAGACCCATCTTCCATCAACCTCAATAGAATAGCCAGAGAGGTTTATGCCCTGTCAGTCAGGGACTACTTCCCTAACCAGCAGGAAGTAACTACAGAAGAATGACCATTGCCCTTCAGCACCCACTTAAGAATAAGGGTGTGAACTCACTGAGGGGGGAGTTGAGGCAGGTTGGTAGAATGAAAGGAGAAAGGCAGCTGGCCAACAGACAACATGGGCATAAGACCCTGCCGAGACCTTGACCTCAACCTTGAGGTCCCAGTTGGGACTCTTTCCAGGGCAGGGGGGAGGCCCCAGATATTCTGAACAGGCCTCACCATTGGCCCCCACCATTGATGGGGTAACCAAAAGCAGCTGGGACCCCTCCTCTTAGCATTAGCAAAAGGAAGGAATAATTAATAGTTTAAAAGGTTGACTTCACAAGCCAAAACTTGCTCTTTCTGCCTAGAGGAGTCCAAACCAAATCTCAGTGCACATTACCATCCTTCTAGCCTATTTCTCAGCAAACTCTGTTCTTTTCCCACATTTCCCAATAAATTCATTTTACTGGCCTAAAAAAACTGGTGTGTTTGTAAATTCTTTTATGCAACATAGTGAAGAACCTAGAGGAATCCAACACTTCCCTGCCTTTATCTCCCCAATCTTATGGGCCTTGTTGCTTTCATCTTCTGGCTAAAGTGGCTTCCTTTCAGCTGTTGTGTTCTGCTGATTTAAGCTTATGGCTCCCAGAGACTTCCCTGTCAGGTTCTCATTTCCTCTCTGTCTCTTCAGCTTTTTCCTATACCTGTGGCTTTTTATTCCTCCATTTATAAAGGACCCCAGGAAGAGGATTAAGGCCCACCCTGGACAGGTGATTCAAGATGGTGGAGTAGGGAATGACAGGATGCACTCTTCCTCTAGAAACTGTGGGAAGGTAAACAAGCTTGTCAGGCATAAGGGAAGCCTTGGTGTTGCAAGGGCAATAGGAGAGGGTGGCTAGAGAGTGAGGGGTCCCAGCTGGGCACCAGAGAAAAGGGGAGTCAACTAGCCATCCCCAGTGAAGAAGGGAGAATACCAAATGGTCCAGCAGGCAAGAAAAGTTGACCAGATGTCTCTGGAGGAGGGGGAACCATGCAGCCAGCTATGGGGAAGAGGAGTGATCCCACAGGCAGGCTTATGCCCAGCTTGCTTAGAGTAGGGGAGAGCTCTGTGAGGCACCAGGTGAGCTGAGGGGACTTAAACAATGTTTATTTCTCTCTCTCTCTCTTTTTCCCCCTACTTCCCTTTTCCCCTTCATCTGGGTACTGGCAGAGAGGCTGGGGTGATAGATTGGCAGGTACAAGGAACTGGAGAGGAGTAGACTAGTGAGTCACTTATAGTCTGAGAGGGAGGCCTATTTTGTTTTCCTCTTTCACTCTTCACCTGGATACCTGAGAGAGGAGGCTTGTTGGGTGATCTATTGGACAAAACCAGCAGCTTGAGAGGAGAAGCCTAGCCAGTCCTGGTGGTCTTAGAGAGAGACCCAGATTTTTTTTCCTTTCGCTTTGGTTTGCTTGTTTATTTTTTCTTCTCCAATTCCTTATTTTCATTCATTTTTCCTCCTATTTTTCTTCTTTTCTTTATTCTCTTCCCATTTATTTCTCTCTTACATTTTCCCTTTTTCTTCATTTAACCTCCCTTTTACATTTTATTATTATTTTGCCAACTTTTTTCTTTTTTTCTCTTTCTTTCCTCCTTTTCTTTTTTTCTTTCTTTCATTTTTCTTCTTTCCACTGTCTTTCCCTGTTGTGTATTTCTTTCTACTCTTCTCATTTATCTGGCATTTTATTTTATTAACTTTTTTTTTCAGTTTTATTGATACATATTAATAAAGCATAAATCTGCCCAAAGAGTACAATCAATGGTATTTGGTTGTAATCACATGTTTGTACATTTATCACCCCAATCACTCCAAGAACACTTTCATTATCCCAATAATAATAATAAAACAAAAAACAAACAAAACTCATCACCTCTCAATCTCTATGCCTCTCCTGCATACATAGCTGCTCTTCATTTTCCTTCTCTCTAGTATATTTCTATTTCTATTTTGTAAAAACAATCATATATATGTAATGTCACCTATATTCATGTTTTACATGAGGTTTTACTATCTTATACTGTCCCGTGTCACAGTTTTTAGCTTTCCTTCTAGTAATATACATCAGCTTAGAATTTCCTTTTCAACCACTCTCATACCCATACAATAGCCCTGCTAGTTACAAACACCATGATATTCTTTAGCCATTTCTTTTTATTTCCAACATTTACAAACAACCTTTTTAACAATTCTGTACAGATTAACCCTCAGCTGTCCATTTTCTACCCTCCTATTTTCCGGTGACCTATATTCTGATTATTAACTCCATGGGTTTCCACAGTATGTTTTGTTCATAATAATGCAATCATACAGTATTTGTCCTTTTGTGTCTGGCTTGCTTCACTCAACATAATGTCCTACAAGTTCATCCATGTTGTCATATATTTCACAAATTTATTTCTTCTTACTGCTGCATAATATTGCATCATGTGTATATGCCACAATTTGTTTATCCATTCAATAGTTGATGGACACCTGGGTTGTTTCCAACTTTTGACAATCACGAGTAATGCCACTATGAACATCGGTGTGCAGATATCTGTTCATGTCTCTGCTCTCAGTTATTCTGGGTATATGCCCAGTACTGGTATTGCCCATTACATGGCAAGTCTATATTCAACTTTCTTAAGAACTGCCAAAGAGTCCTCCACAGTGGCTGTACCATTCTACATTCCCACCAACAGTGAATAAGCATTCCTATCTCTTCCTCTCCTACATTTACAGTTTTCCAATTTTTTAATAGCAGCCAGTCTAATAGGTATGAAATGATATCTCTTTGTAGTTTTGATTTGCATTTCCCTAATCGCTAGTGATGTAGAACATTTTTTCATGTGTTTTTATGCCATTTGTATTTCTTCTTTGGACAATTGTCTTTTCAAATCTTTTGCCCACTTTTTAAATTGGATAGTTTTGTCTTTTTTTGTTGTTGAGTTGTATGATCTCTTTGTATATCATAGATATCAAACACTTATTAGATACGTGAATGCAAAATATTTTCTCCCATTGAGTTGGCTGCCTTTTCACCCTTCTGACAAAGTCCTTTGAGGTAAAAATGTTGAATTTTGAGGAAGTCCTATTTATCTTTTTTTTAATTTTATTTTGTTGCTTGTGATTTGGGTGTAAGGTTTAAAAAACTACAGCCTACCATAAGATCTTGAAGATTTTTTCCTACATTTTCTTCTAGCAGTTTTATGGTTGTCATTTTTATATTTAGGTTTTTGATCCATTCTGAGTTAATTTTTGTATAAGGTGTGAGATAGGGGTCTTATTTCTTTCTTTGGGATATGGATATCCAGTTCTCCCAGCACCATTTATGGAATAGACACTTCTGGCCCGGTTGGAAGTGCTTGACTGCCTTGTCAAAACCACTTGGCTATGGATGTGAGGGTCTTTTTCTGAGTTCTTGATTCAGTTCCATTGGTCAATGTCTCTGTCTTTGTGCCATTACCATGCTGTTTTTACCACTGTAGCTAGTAATATGTTTTAAAGTCAGGAAGTGAGTCCTCCAGTTTCTTTCTTTTTTAAAAGATCTTTTTGGCTATTTGGGGACCCTTGCCCTTCCAAATAAATTTGTTAATTGGTTTTTCCATATCTGCAATAAAGAATGTTGGGATTTTTATTGGGATTGTATTGAATATGTAAATCAATTTGGGTAGAATTGACATCTTAATGCTATTTGCTTTTCCAGTCCATGAACACAGAATGTCCTTCCATTTATTTAAGTCTTCCTCAGTTTCTTTTAGCAATGTCTTGTAGTTTTCTGAACACAGGTCCTTTATATCCTTGGTTAATTTTTTTCCTAAATATTTGACTGTTTTAGTTGCTATGAAAAATGGATTTTTTTTTCTGATTTTCTCATCAGATTTCACACCAGCAGTGTATAGAAACACTATTGATTTTTGTGTTTTATTCTTCTATCCCGCCATTTTGCTGAACTCATCTATTAGTTCTAGTAACTTTGTTGTGGATTCTTCAGGAGATTCTAGATATAGGATCATATCATCAGTGAACAGGGAAAGTTTTACTTCTCCTTTCCTAATTGAGTGCCTTTTGTTTCTTTGCCTAGCCTAATTGCTCTAGCTAGAACCTCTAGCACAATATTGAATAACAATAGTGACAGTGAGCATCCTTCTCTTATTTCTGATCTTAGTGGGAAAGCTTTCGGTCTTTCACCATTGACTACAATGCTAGCTGTAGGTTTTTCATATATGCACTTTACCATATTGAGAAAGCTTCCTTCTCTTCCTACCTTTTGGAGTGTTTTTATCAAGAATTGTTGCTGTATTTTGTCAAATGCCTTTTCTGCACCTGTTGAGAGGATCATGTGATTTTTCTTTTTCAATTCATGAATACTGTTTATTACAGTAATTGATTTTCTTGTGTTGAACCACCCTTGCATACCTGGGATAAAACCCATTTAATCATGGTGTGTAATTCTTTTAATGTGCTTTTAGATTCTGTTTGCAAGTATTTCATTTTGGATTTTTGCATCTATATTCATTAAAGATATTGGTCTGTAATTTTCTTTTTTTTGTAGTAGTAGTTTTATTTGGTTTTGGTATTAGGGTGATTTTGGCTTCATAGAATGAATTTCATAGCATTTCTTCCCTTTCAAATTTTTTGGAAGAGTTTGAGCAAGATTGGTATTATACTTCTTCAAATGTTGGGTAAAATTCATCTATGAAACCATTTGGTCCATGGCTTTTCATCTTTGGGAGGTTTTTGATGACTGTTTCAATCTCTTTACTCGTGCTTGGTTTGTTGAGGTCTTCTAGTTCCTCTAGGGTCAATGCAGGTGATTTGTTGTTTCTAGGAATTAGTCCATCTCATCTACATTGTCTAGCTTTTTGGCATACAGTTGTTCATAGCATCCTCTTATGATCTCTCTTATTTCTTGGGGGTCAGTGGTAATGTCCCCTCTCTCATTTTTTATCTTATTTATTTGTTTCTTCTCTCTTTTTTTCTTTGTCAGTCTAGCTAAGGGTTTGTCGATTTTGTTAACCTTCTCAAAGAACCAACTTTTGGTTTTGTTGATTCTCTTTATTGCTTTTTTTTCTTGATTTCATTTATTTCTGCTCTGATTTTTACTATTTCTTTCTTTCAGCTTGGTTTGGGATTAGTTTGCTGTTCTTTCCCTAGTTCCTCCGGGTGTGCAGTTAGATCTTCAATTTTAGCACTTTCTTCTTTTTTAATGTAAGCATTGAGGGCTATAAATTTCCCTCTCAGCACTGCCTTTGTGGTGTCCTATAGGTTTTGATATTTTGTGTTCTCATTTTCATTCACCTCAAGATATTTGCCTAATTCTCTAGCAAATTCTGCTTTGACCTACTGATTGTTTAAGAGTATGTTGTTTAATCTCCATATATTTATGAATTTTCCTTTTCATCCATTTTTTTTATTTCCAGCTTCATTCTGTTATGATCAAAGAAAGTGTCTTGTATAATTTCAATCTCTTTATATTTATTGGGACTTGTGACACAGCATATGGTTTATCTTGGAGAAGGATCTATGAACACCTGTTAAAAAAAGTATATCCTGCTGTTTTGGGGTGCAATGCTCTATAGCTGTCTGTTAAATCAAATTCATTTAGCATAACTTTCAAGTTCTCTGTTTTTTTTTATTTATTCTCTGTCCAGATATTCTATCCAATACTGAGAATGGTGTATTGAAGTCTCCAAATATGATTGTAGAGACATCTATTTCTCCCTTCAGTTTTGCCATTTTGTGTCTCATTTATCTTGGGGCACTCATGTTAGGTGCATAAATATTTAGTACAGCCATTTTTTCTTGATGACTTGCCCCTTTTATTAATATATAATGTCCTTCTTCATCCCATATAATAGTTTTGTGTTTGAAATCTATTTTGTCTGATATTAGTATCAGTACTCCAGCTCTTTTTTGATTACTGTTTGTATGGAATAACTTTTTCCAAACTTTCGCTTTTAACCTGAATGTGTCCTTACACCTGAAGGTAGGTATCTTTTATTTTATTTCAGTTTCCTTTCTCACCTTTATAAAATTGATTCCTGTTTATTATTTTTCCCTCTTATTTTTAATTTTTCTGTCTCATTTTTGTTCTTTTTCCTTCTCTCTTTCTTATTTTTTCTTTCTCTTTTGCCTCTTCTTTCCTTTTTCATGGATCTAATATTTTTTCTATGAATACATGCAACTGCAAGTATATACAATAAGTGGGACCAAATGACAAAGAGGACCCTTAACACAAAAGCAAACAAAACTCTAAACTAGAAAGAAAACTAACTAACTGAATAAGCCCATCAAGATAAAAAGTGCCTAGAGAGCAGCAAAAGATACAAAACAATCTAAAAACCAGGAAGTCATGGATCAGTCTAATGAACAAACTAAAAAGCAGGAGGAGGCACACAATGTGGAACAACTAATCAAGGATATGCAAACAAATATCCTTAATCAATTCAATAAAATTATGTAAGATATAAAGGATATCAAGAATACACTGGGCAACTTAGCCTAGTGTTGGTGAGGGCCTAAGAGTTGCCTCCTGAGAGCCTCCTTGTTGCTCAAATATGGCCTCTTTCTAAGCCAAATGCAGCATATCAATGCATTACCTTCCCCCCAGCAAGGGACATGACTTCCGGGGATGAGCCTCCCTGGAACCAAGGGATTACATCCAAGCACTGACTAGTGATACAACTGGAAAAAGACCTTGAATAAAAGGGGGAAAATGTAAAGACAAATGAGTGTATATGGCTAAGAGACTTCAAAGTAAGCCAGAAGGTCATCAGAGAGGTAAAACTTATGCATGATCTCATTGATGGCCAAGGTAGATACTACCCCAAATAGTGGGGATTCTGAGGGCTCTGGAGACACCTAAGACTTACGGTCATGGCAGATAGCTCCAGAGGTTGATGTCTTCCCAGTGGCCCTACTTTGGAGTTTGTGCTCCCAAGTGTGATAGAGTTAGACTCAGATGTGATTTCTCTACACATGCCTCATCTGTCCCTTTTATGTGAACCTATAGTTGGTGTTGGAGTTGGTCGGTGTGCATCCAAGGGACCTTAATCTCTGGGCTGTCCATGTGCCAGTTGGGCCCTGAAATTCAACAGAGTTGTAATACCTACTATCCAGCTCATCGGACTCACCCAGGAAACTAACAAGGATGATGATGGACAATGACCATCCCAAGGAACCAAGAGATTCTGCAACTGCAAGCAGGAGAGTCCCTTCCATCTGCCCCATGGGATCTAAGCCTCCTCTCAATTAGAGGTGGAGTGGACAATACCATCCCAGAATCCTTAGGTTTGGGGAATGAACTATGGACTAAGGTAGACTTACTGGTGTTCTACTATGGACTTGTTGTGATTCTAGCAATGGAAGAAACTATACAATTCATGTGGGGGCAGTGGACACTGGAGATTCTGAGGGCAGGGAGAGGGAAATACAGGTGAAATATGGGGGCATTTTGGGGACTTGGGAGTTTTCCTGAATGACATTATAATGACAGATACAGGTCATTACATATCTTGCCATTGTCTGCAGCATTGTGCAGAAGAGAGTGTAAACTACAATGTTACATTGCTTAGTGACAATGCTCTACAATGTTTTCATCAATTGTAAAAAATGTACTGCACTAATGAAGGATGTTGTTAGTGTGGGAGAGTGTGGGAGGTGTGGGAAGTGGGGCATGTGGGAATCCCCAATATTTTTATGTAACATTTATGTAATCCAAATACCTTTAAGAAATTATATATATATATATATAACTGAATAGGGGAGCGATGTAGCTAGGTGACCGAGTGCCTGCCTACCATGCATGAGATCCCAGGTTCAATCCCTGGTTCCTCCCTTAGAAAAAAAACATTCCATGCAAGGAATGTGCACATGACTTTGTGGTGACTGAAGACCTGAGGAGAGGAAGGATGCAGAGAGCAGCTGTGTCTAGTGAATCAGCACTTCCCCAGCTGCTGTGGGTGTGTATATGGTAGAATCCCTGATAAATGTGGGAATGGACATACAGACACTAACTATTATAATTATGTAAATTGATGTTCAGTATAAAATAGTCATCATCAAACTCAGCTTTATAACTTATTACATGGAAAAGTATAACGTGAATTGGAAGATAAGAAATTCATCTGCATTTGGTGAGCAGTTGACTGAACTTTGCAAGACTGTAAAAGACCACCCATGGGATCTACATCTTGTTTAAGCAACTCTATCCTGAGAAGAGATTTTGCTCCTTAGAAGCCACTAAAGGCAATTATTATGGAGACTGTTCTCTTGGCCTTTGAATATTAAATGTCATTGTAAATATGTTTTTAAATTTTGTTCAATGTTAATAAAGTTTTCCAAATAATGAAAAAATTAAAAAAATACACTGGGGGAACATAACAGCAAATTTGAACAGGCAACATAAAGAATTTGTGATGTTGAAGATAAGGCATCCAAAATTGCACAGATAGACAAAAAATGGAAAAAATTCACGAGGGACCCAGGGAACTTAATGACAACATGAAAAACACAAACTTATTCTATACCCTGCATTATGGGCATCCCAGAGAGAGAAGCAAAAGGGAAGAGACAATAGGAGTGCTTGAGGAATAATGGCCAAAAATTTACCAATTCTTTTTTTTTTTTTTTTTTTGTCATAAAAATATATTTATTTTTTTTTCCACCTCATTGTTATAATTTCTTGCATTGCAAGAATCACCATATGT
>JAKSZT010016779.1:1472756-1483132 GCA_026826555.1 Tolypeutes matacus | reverse complement strand
ATATAAATATATATGCATATATGTGTATTTGCTTACAAAAATGTTATATATATATATATATATATATATATAAATATTTTAAGAGGTGCTTAGATTATCCAAAATATTACACGGAACCCACTGGGATTCCCATGTTGCCCACCTCCCACACCTCCCACCACATCCTACACAAACGTCTCCCACAAGTGTGGCCCACCACCCTCAATGGACTTACACATCCTGGGGCCTTGCCACCAACCATAGACCACAGTTCACACCGTAGACCACACTCTCTCCCACACAGTTCTGAATGGTGTGTGTTGATTTAAAATGGCCTACGTCCGTTGCCACAACGGTACTCAGGACAACGTCCAAATCCACAAGGCTTAGCAGGTCTGAATGTACTAATTCTTTTCCCCTGACTGGTTAGCATTCTTTCTTCCCAAATCTTCCCAAACACGTTTGCTATTCCCCAGGCATACTGAGAGTCAGTATAAAACTTGTTATTTCAGTACTACTCAAGGGAGCATTCACAAACCCAATTTCCCCTTGCCCTAGGGGAACTTCTCTAAGAAGGCATTGTTTACAAATATAGAGTTTGACCAAGCTTTGGCCAGTGAACAGCTCCACCCTTAAGGGGAATTCCAGTTTAGATTAAATAACAATATTTTATCAAGTTTTTTTTTACTTTTTCTTCTATATTTTGGAAGATCATCCCAATTTTCTAACCTTGTTCCTAATGGACTGTTCCCAGGTACCTCTGGTAAAGTCTCTTGCTGGCTCCTTTTAGAATTTGTCTGTCCCATTTTCCCTGAGATTTCCGAGGAGTTACCGGCCCCTAGTCCTTACTTCCCACCCTGTATCTTGTCTGACATTTCTTGTATTATACTCAATCTCGCTGACTCAAAGTAATCTTGCCTGCACTGGCTTAACCTATCTTGTCCAAGATGTCTTGTATTATACTCAATCTCGCTGACTCAACAGGATCTTTCCTCTCTCTTCAAGTCGCCCAGGCCCTAGACATAAAGTCTCTTACCTGGGTCTGTGCACAGACTTATGTGACTTCTCTTATTTTAGGTTTTTTGTTTTGTTTTGTTTTGTTTTTTGTGGTCCGGACCTTTTCCCTGCGCATCTGTTTCAACCTCTGCTTCCTTCGGTTCTGGTGATGGGGAGAAACCTCTGATTTTTCCTATGCCAAAGGCCACTGTAAAACTATGGCAGGACATCCTGCCAGTCAGAGAAGGGGTTCGAGGGTCTCTCCTCATTCCTGTGATCCTGGATGAGCCCTCAATTGAGTGGGACGGCAACCATCTACTTAAAATAAAAGTTCTGAAGACAGAGAGTTGGAATAGAGGCAGTAGTAATTTATTTCTTTCTCATGAGAAAGGGTACAAGCCCAGGCTATGGAAGCAGACAAGTGCATACAGTCAGTACAAGAACACAGATTATATAGTTCCCCTGATGCAATGTCCCGTTTCCCTTCCTCCCCAACCTTACCCATTTCCCATTGGCTGGGAGTTGTGGGCTTACAGTCTTAGGCACGAAAACTAATCCAATCCTCAGGCGAAAAGTGTAAGGGTAAGTTCTCAGTGTCCAAGTTCATCACCTTTACTGACATGGGTTTTTGGGGAAGTGACTCGAACAAGAATGTGGGAGGGTTAGATAAGAAGGAACAGGGAATTCAGTTTGAGAAGAGGCCACCCTTTGTTCTATTTTTCTCAATTATAATGATTGTATATGCTTTTCTACTCTCTCTGAATCTATCAGAATTTTTCACTAGAAACAATCTTGAATTGGTAAAAGATAGTGGAGAATGGCTTGATTAGAAATGTGCCTGTGTCTTGCTAAAATATTCCATGACAAAGTAAAGAATAAACCATATAAGAACAGAGGAGAAAATGAGTGGTTTAAGGAAAATCTCAGAGGTGACTTTTAAGAAAAAAATCATTTCAGAGAAGCCATGGCAAGACCCCTCCTTAGCATCAGGGACTTTAATAGGAATCTTTTTGCTCATTGTGGATGCCTAAGTTCTCTCAATGCTGAGGCCATCTCCCCCTGTGGTCTTGGGGACAAAGCTCTTGGTCTCACAGTAGAAGCAGCTCCACAGTTCACGGTGCTTAACAGGGGAGCCTTTTCTGGGTGGTCTGAGACTCAGTTGGGACAAAAAAGGTGGATTGGCCACCCTCTCCTGGCCACAGAGTGCAACACAGGATACTTGGTGCTCACTGTCCAGCTGTGGACTTGTGCTTCCTCCAGGCTCCCTTCTGAATCTCTGAAATTTTCATATTATTCAGTGCCATAAATTTGCAAATTCAAAGGAAATAGAGCTAACAATCAAACTGATCTATAGAGTCAATGCAAGCTCAATCAAAATCCCAGCAAGATATTTCATAGATATTGACAAACGATTTCTAATCCTACAATATCACTAAAATTGCTTAAGAAGAATAAAGTTGAAGAGCTCACATTGACTGAATCCAATACTGATTTCAAAGCTACATTATTTGAGAGAGCTTGATCTTGGCACCCAGAAAAATGGAAACGAATATATATAGTCAAGTGAGCAGATTTCTTTCAAGAAGTGGTGATGGAACAACTGAAAAACAAAATAGGAAAAAATATTTAAGAACAGAAATAAACTTTGCATCTTACTCAAAAATTAACCCAATATATTTTATAGGTGTGCAAAATACAAAATTATTAAAAAAATTTAGAAGGCAACAGAGAAGAAAATCTATATGACCCTTAGGTTAGCTGATCAGCTTTTATATGAACCATGTAAAGAAAGAGTCATGAAAGGACAAAAAGGGATAATAGGGCTTAATTTAAAAATTTAAAATTCTACTCTATGAAGCCACTGCTAACATAATGAAAAGATCAGTCCTGCACTGGGGTAAATTTTTTGTAAAAAACATTTATCTAAAAAGGACGTATACCAAAATATACAAAAGATATGTAGCTCAACAATATAAAAACAAATCACCCAATTAAAAACTGGACAGACACTTCACCAAATTAGGTATACAGTTAGCACATACACACACATAAAAATGTTGAACATCATTTGTCATTATAGAAAAGCAACTTAAAACAGCTGAGACCCTACATGCTCATTGAAATGACTAACAATCAAAGCACAGATAATACCAATTGCTACCAATTATCTGAAACAACAGGAACTATCATTCATTGCTGGAGGGAATTTTTATTTATACCAAGTTTTAGCAATAATGACCAGAAACTAGAAGAAACCAAGATGTCATTCACTAGGTGAATGGATAACCAAACTGTGGTACAGCCATGCCCTGGGATACTACTTAGCAATAAAAAGGAAAGCACTATCCTGCCACATAAAGACATGGATGCATCTCAGATTCCTATTGCTAAGATAAAGAAACCAGGCTGAAGGCTACTGTATAACAAGACTACATCTATTGCATCTGCAAAAGGCCAAATAACAGACATGGTTATTTCAGTTGTTGCCAAGGATTCATGGTGGATGGATAGAGGGTTGAACAGGTGATACATTCTGTATCATATTAAATGGTGGATGCCTGCCCCTATGAATTTCCAAAATCCATAGAATTTTCCAGCACAAAGAGTAGTTCTTAATGTATGCAAACTTTTAAAAAGTCATTTAACCATTAGATGGAATTCAAATGTGACTTAGGAGTCTAACTGTATTACAAATGAATGACACAAATTTATTGCATGTGGGAAGAGAAATATGCTAAACTAAGTAACTTTGAAATGAGAACAAAATCTGTAAGACTATGGGCAAAAGGAATGAACAATGAACTCTGATAAAGTTCCTTCCCATGGGTGTAATTAGTAACAATTTTGAACTACTGTACATGCATACTGGAAGTGAACAATCAATTCAATAGATGGCAGATGGTGGGAGACAGCTTTCTGACTGTTGAAAAGGGAGGTTAAAAATAAGTCATGGATGTGAATATTCTTGCGTCCTGATTTTGTGATAATCAGGGTAGGCTAAACATTCGGTATATTAGAAACCATGCACGTGTCCCCAGACCTAGTTTTTCTCCCTAGGTCTGGTTTTTAGAATGCTGGTGATAAACTAAGCCTGATTTATTATATGACCATCCTGTATGGGAAATGACTGTAATTCTAGGTATCTTTGCTCAACCTTAAGAGATATAGCAGGGGGGCAGATGAGGCAGATGTGGCTCAAGTGGTTGGGCATGCATCTCCCATAATGAGAGACCTGGGTTCGATCAGTGGGACCTCCTGGTAAAAATAAAGAAAAGAAAAATAAAGAAGGTGTGCGCCAGGCCCCACGAGCAGGTGTGCCATCAGGATCTGTGTGCGGGTGTGCTGTCAGGCCCCACAAGCCACACAACAAGATGATGACATAACGGGAGTGCCACAAGGGAAAGCCAAGACAAGACACGCCGAAAAACTAGGAACTAAGGTGGCGCAGGTGGTAGGACGCCTCTCTCCAACGTCGGAGTTTCCGAGGATTAAATCCCAATGAAGACAGGAGGGGAACGATAAGAGAAGGCAGGAAACGGACAGGAGAGTTGCCCAGCGAATGGACACAAAAACAGCAAAAACGAGGAGGCGGGTGAAAATGGATAAAAGTAAATAAATAAACAAATAAATCCTTTTAAAAAAAGTATAGGGGAGTAAGATAAAGACTATAGTTAGTAATAATACTTTGACAATGCTCTTTCATAATTTAACAAATGTTTCACAACAGTACAAAGTATTTGTGGTGGGGTGATGTGTGGGAGCCTTGTATGATGTTGTGAATGTTTGTTTTGTAGGTTCACAATGTTTACTGAGCACTTATCGTTTATGTATGTTCATGTACGAATGATATATTTCAATAAATTGTTTAAAAAATTAAAAAATAAAAAATAAGACATAGGAGAAAGCTAGAATGACCCATTTGGTAATGAATTAGAATTGGACACATGCATATGAATTCATGATTAGCTTAATACAGACAATTCCATATATAAAAATGTATAATACCTCAGTATAGCCACATGAATTTTCTGGCACTATCAGCTGGGAGGGTGAAGATGCACACCTGGTAAGGTCTCAGATCTAGGTTTTTAATGCTATTCTCCAATAAATGGAGCGATTTTCCCCTCCAGAAATGGCTGATTCTAGGGCTGGGGAAGGAACTAATCAAGGCAGTCCTGGAGAATCTTTTATTGCCACAAAGTAAGGAATTAAAAGAGCAACAACAACAACAAAACACACACATACAAAAACATATTTGTGAATATGTGTAAAAGAGGAAACAGTTGAAAGATCTCCCAATGGTCAAAGTTGGAGAAATTTGAATAACAAAATAAATCATGAGTAGTCACATTATAACCCAAAGTACAAGATGAATATGCTGAGACAAGGTTAATATAAATGATTAAATTGATGAAAAAATGGGGAAGAATAGAAATATCCCATCCAAAAAATTTCCACTTTATTAATGTAGATAACCATCCATCATAATGTGAACATAATTCCCCACTCCTTAAGAGTAGGCTATGTGTAGTGATTTCCTTCAAAAAAGTGCATACAGTTTGGACAGGGGGAAAAGAGTATCTTTACAGTTGAGAAATCTGATAAACAAAATAAGTCTAAGGACAAGTTGATTCATTGTGACTGGCTCAATTCTTCCAAAAAAAATCTTTATTTTTTGTTTCCTTGCTTACATTTTACTATAATAGATCAGAATGAAATAATTTTAACTCTAAATACTGAAAGATTGGAAAAGTGGAACAAGAATTTATGTACCTAAGATTTGATATTTCATCATAGTGTCTCAATACAAGTGCTTAGAAAAATATTCAAATTTATAGTTTCTTAGATGATGCTTTGCAGAAAGCTACAAAATGAGAGAACCAAAAGTGCCAGAATATTTTGCAAGTGGCTTTATATATTGCTATGTTTTGTGCTAAAAATTATTTACTACTTAGATAATCACAATGAATTACTGGAAATCCAAACCATTAAATGTTTTTGAATTTAGGTGAACATAGCAAATCACATGGTTAATGATAAAAAGAGACCTACATTTTATTTGTGGAACATAATTCAAAAGGAATATATAGAGCTATTAAAATATTATTAGAGCTGAAATACGATTGAGGATATAAAAAGCAATACACTTTACTAATCTTTTGATTTTGATTATACAACAGAGGTTCTCCATAGTGAACAAATGTGTCAGAATATAAAGGATGCATATATTAAGAATTACACCATTAAAAAGAAGAAAGATTTATTGACCTTATTGAAATGGAAGAGGAAAAAAGACATATTCTAGTTTAGGAAATTATTGGTGAATTTTGAAAAGATAATATTGACATAAAAATTATCATAGCCAAACATATTATCAGGGAGCATCTATGGCAGGTGTAGAAAGGTTTACACACCATTATTTCATCCCACTAAGAATATGCTGCTTTTCTGCATTGCTTAGCTCATAATCTCTATTTGATATGTAAAACTTCCATTTTTCAAATTTGATATATGATTGTGGTGGTTTGCAAATGTATGTACCCACAAGAAATCATGTTCTTAAAACTAATCCATTCCTCTTTGTGAAAACCTATTTTAAATAGGACCTTTGGAAGAGGTTACTTCTGTTAAGGTATGGCTCATGGTGGGTCTTAATCCTCTTACTGCAGTCCTTTATAAGAGAATGTAATTCAGACAAAGAGAGAGAAAGCAGTGGAAGCAAGAAGCTGAAAACAAGGAACCCCAGAAGAGAAGGGAGAGACCAGCATATGCTTCCATGTAACAGAGGAACAAGTTTCCCCAGCAGCTGGTCTTTGGGAAGGAAGCAACACCTTGATGATGCCCTGATTTGGACACTCTCACAGCCTCCACTGTAAGCTCATAAATGCCCATTGTTTAAAGCCAACCCATTTCATAATATCTGCTTTAAGTAGTCTAACAAACTAATACAATGATAAGCTTCTGTTCTATTATAAAAATGATATATACATTTTTACATGTGAATTCAACGAATAGAAGAGATATTCTCATCTGTCTTACAGGTTACCTTAAATACACATAAGAATAGCCATGGACATCAAGATCAAATGCAATCAGACCACTTTCCATGAATTTACAGCATTTATCAAATACCAACACAGACACACACAAATAAATGTAATATACGTAATGAGGAAATACACTAGGCTAGTTCATACATTTCACATTTTGCAAATACAGTACACGTTTTTCTGCAACTAATCAGTGTGGATGATATTTTGAACTAAAATTGAAATGGTAAATTAAAGCTATTAATATACATTCGAAATTTGAAAGTAAACAAGAAAATTCAAGAAATGGGAAATATTGAATGAGCTGATCAAAGTGAAGCAGGTTACACAGGGGAATGAGGAGACAATGAGTCACAAGATGGCCGGCAGACCGCATGGCCAGCAGACAACATAGCTGCAGGATCCCCTTGGGACCTTGAGTGTAATCTTGGCGTCCCAGTTTCTCTTTCCAGAACCGCCCTTTGGCCCCAGATATTCCGAACAGTCCTCACCATTGGTCTCAACATTGGTGGGGTAGCCAGTAATAGCTGGGGCCCCTCCCCTTAGGATTAATAATGGGAGGGGTAATCAACCTCTTAATAAAGTTGACTGAGCAAGCCAGATGACTCTCTCTGCCTGGAAGAGCCGGCACCAAATCTCGGTGTGTATTTCCATCTTTCTCTCCCATTTCTCAGCCAGCTCTGTTCTTTCCCCCATTTCCTAAATAAATTCTTTTTACTGGCCTAACTAAACTGGCGTGTTCATAAATTCTTTTATGCATCATAGCCAAGAACCTAAAGGAATCTAACGCTTCTCTGTCTTCCAAAGTATAAATTTTTATGGGAAAAAGGGCATATAAAATAAGGAGATTATCGATGATCTAATTTATTTATGAAATGGAGATATACAAAATTAAAATCAGTTCCTTCCTATTTTGTATTTTTGACAGGAAAACAATGATTTTCAATGAATGCATCTGATTTATGAAAAGCAGCCACTGCCTGGGCTCTTTATAGACTGATGATTTTTAAGTCCTGTACATATCTTATTGTAAATAGTTTTAATCAGTATATTTGGTATTTTATAAAATCAGCATAATGTTTTGATATTCTAAAACTGATTCATGAGATTTTCTCAGTGCAACCTTGTTTTATTTTTTAAATGTAAGTGTCCTGGATTTAGTTACTTTTAAAATAATGTCAGTCGCTGTGGAGTTGTTCAAAAGACATTTCCATAGTCTGAAATTAAAAGATAGTCAAGGTCTTCACTAGGTCACGCAAATATGAGAAAAATGGCAATACTCATTTGAAAATGAGATAAGGTAGGAAGTGCACTTTAATTATATTCTGTAATAGATAAATCAGCTTCTTTTAAAGACATGAAAGTAATATACTAAATTTTTATTTTAATATAAATTACTGTAAGTTAAAACAACATTGTGAGTGGGGGCCGCTTGGCACCGTATTAGCGCTCACGCAGCAAGACGCGCGCGCACGGGGGGCGAGCCCGTACATCCGCTTGTCACTTATTTGTCCGGGGCCGCGCCCGGCGCATCTCACCTTCCGCTTCCAATGCGCGGTCGCTGAACCGCACAAAACACTCTAACACTGCAAACAAGAAATTTCAGGATTGGGTGTGCTTAAAGTGTCGCAACCGCACGTCGTGCCCACCGTGGTGCCCGCCCCAGGAGATGTTTTTCTTCACGGATGAGGAGATACAGGGCTTGGGTGGGCAGAAGCATTTGCAGGGATCAGAAGTTCACATATCTAGTATATCTGCCCCCACTCGCTGGTTATGCCTGTTAGTTAAATATAACATGAGGATGCCTTTTTGGTTTATTATTATTGGCCTTTCGCCCCATTCACAGGAGGACGAGCCTGGAATAACGCGGGCAGCAGAAAACGTCAAAACTTTCATAGCACTCCTTATAACAGGATTGTTTTGGGAGGATTTTCTCCTGAGCTTTATCTATATATACTGCTCTTAGGACACAGAAACTGGAAGGTGTGGTTGCACTCAGTTGCTGGCTTCCACTTCGGGATTCATTTCCACAGGGTCCTATCAGTGGCACTAATAAAGATGTTTCTATTTCCAGTGCCATGGATATTGCGACCTTTTAGTTCCCCTAACGTTTGGTTCTCTCGCTGCTGAAAGCTACAAACATTGGTAAAACCAGCCATTGTAGCCTTCAGAACCTGTGAGGGCATGATGCACAGTTCACGTCACCAGGAAATGATGGACATAAAGCAATTCATTGAAAAAGTCCTACCATCAGTTGATTGACATCACTAAGCATCATTGTGATAGAGTAGAAACCTTTAAGCACACCCAATCCTGAAATTTCTTGTTTGCAGTGTTAAAATGTTTTGCAAATACATACAAATGACAGAGACTAAATAATGTCTTCTTATGGGACATGTGAGTTTCTATACATGTATTTGTGCAACATGATCCCAGAGTATACTCGTATTAAAATAGATAAAGCAGCTGGCTTCTTTTTCTCAAATGTAAATCAGAAAAATAATAAAATACCGCAGCTAGAATTATTACACCATTTGGAAATTATTAGTATGCTTAATGAAAATTTGTTCAGGTATAAATGAGCAGTTAAGATATAAATGATTTAAGCACACTGTGCCTTAGACTATGGATTTATTCCAAAATTGCCAAGTCACAATACAGTGGTTGTTTTTTTATATATTTATTCATATATGCATAATAATTGTACTACAAAATAGGAATGAGATGGTATTCTATTATTCCTAATAATACGGGTAGTAATTTTAAACATTAATGGAAGAGTAATATTATTGCTCTCCTTAATTAATGGTCCTTTTATTTTGGGGACCAAACTTTTTCCTATCATGTCTTCTTTTTTTTTTTTTTTTAGATTTATTCTATTTTTTTATTTATGCCCCCCCCCCCATCACCGTTTGGGCTTGCTGTCTGCTCTCTGTTCGTTTTTTTTAGGAGGTGTGGGGAACCGCATTTGGGACCTCCCATGTGGGAGGGAGGCACCCAATCAGTTGAGCCACCTCTGCTCCCTGCTCCTTTGCGTCTCTCATTGTGTTTTCTCACTGTAACTCTTTGTTGCATCATGTGGCTGCATCATCTCGCTGCAAAATCTCGTGTCAGCTCTCCATGCCAGCGTGTCATGTCAGCACTCTGTCTTGCTCGTCTTCTTTAGGAGGCACGGGGAACCAAACCCAGGACCTCCCATGTGATAGGCAGGAGCCCAGCTGCTTGAGCCACATCTGCTTCCCATCCTATCATTTCCTTTTAATATCCTTTTCTCCTCTCTAGAATAAAGACATGTGTTCTTCCTTTATTATCCTTCATAGGAGACCAAATATTGCTTCCCTGCATAGACAT
>JAKSZT010016779.1:1442479-1452501 GCA_026826555.1 Tolypeutes matacus | reverse complement strand
TTGGGGAGACTTTGATTAGATTGCTTCAGTGAGGCATGACCCAAGGTGGGTCTTGGTCCTCTTGCTGGAGTCCTTTATAAATGGAGGACTGAAGGCAGGGACACATAAAGAAAAAGCAGCAAAGATGAAGAGAAGGTACACAGGAGATCAGAGAGGAAACCAGGAGAGCAGAAGCCACAGATAGAGCAGCTAGGAGCTGAAGCAATGATACCCAGAAGAGAAGTAAATGCTTCCATGTGCTTTGTCATGTGGAAAGAGTCCAGGATCACCTGCAATTGACCTTCAGTGCAACAGCGTCTCTGGTGATGCCTTGATTTGGACATTTTCACAGCCTTTAACCTAATAAATTCCCATTATAAAAGCCATCTGATTTCTTGTACATTGTTTGAAACCTTTGGCAAATGAAGACATGTGACAATGTGGCTGAATCTTGACATCATGTTGATTGAAATTAGCCAGACAATAAAGGACAAACATTGTGTGATCTCAATGATTTGATTTAATTAGAATAAACAAATGCATGCAGTCAGAATCTAGAATAAAGGTTACCAGGTGTGATGGTTTGCTGGGTGCACCCCAGAAAATCATGTCCTTAGAGCTAATCCATTCCTTTGGGTGTTAACCTATTGTGAGTGAGACCTTTTGATTCAATTACTTCAGTAGGGCATGACCCAGGGTGAACTGTAATCTTCTTACTGGAGTCCTTATAAAAGGGCTGAATAAGGAGAGAGAAACACACAGAACCACAGAGAGAAAGCCACAGAACATAGAGAAAGCCAGAGGAAGCCAGAAGATGAAGCAACAAAACCCAGAAGGGGAGGGAGACCAGAAGATGCCACTATTTGCCTTGACATATGAGAGAAGAGTCCAAGATTGCCAGCAGTCATCTTTGGGGAGAAAGCATCACTTGATGGTGCCTTGGTTTGGACATTTTCACAGCCTCAAGCTTATAAACTAATAAATCCACATTGTAAAAGCCTACCTATTTCTGGTATATTGCATTTTGGCAGCCTAGCAGACTAAAATACCAGGAGATTGGGTGGGGATAGCGAAGGCGAAGTTAAGGCTTACAATATACAGGGTTGCTTTTTGGTGTCATGGAAATGTTTGGTAATGGATGGTAGTGATGGTAGCACAACATTGTGAATGCAATTAATGGCACTGAAATACATATTTAAATGTGATTAAAAGGGGAAATGGTAGATTATATATATGGTAACAGAATAAAATTTTAAAATAGAATCTAAGTAACTATACAACACCAACATTTGCAGTTAAACCAAGGAATTTATTTTTAAAAATAATGTTAATGTGACTGATATCCATGACAATATCAAGTGCAGATAAGGATGCAGAAAACAACAACAAAAATCAGTTGGTCATAGATGTGAGGGTCTTATTTTGAATTCTGAATTGAATTCCATTGGTCTATATATTTATCCTTGTGCCATTATCATGCTGTTTTGATGACAGTAGCTTTGTGATAAGTTTTAAAGTCAGGAAGTGTGAGGCCCCCAAATTTATTTTTCTTAAAATGTCATTTTTTTTTTTTTTTGGCTCTTGAAGGGCCCTTACTGACCCAAATAATTTTGACTATTGGCTTTTCCATTGTTTCAAAGTAGCTGTTGGAATTTTCATTGAGATTGAATTGAATTTGTAAATCACTTTGGGTAGAATTGACATCTTAACAATATTTAGTCTTCCAATCAAAGAGTATGGAATATCCTTCCATTTATTTACATCTACTTTGATTTGATTAATAAAATTTTGTAGGTATCTGTGAACAAGTCCTTTACATATTTGGTTAGATTTATTCCTAGATATTTGATTATTTTAGTTGTTATTGTAAATAGAATTTTTTTTCTTGATTTCCTTTTCAGATTTCTCTTGATTAGTCTATAGAAACACTACCAATTTTTGCAGGTTGTTTTTGTACCCTACCACTTTGCTGAATTTGTTTATTAGCTCTAGTACCTTTGTTGTAGATTTAGAAGGACTTTCTATATATAGGATTAGGTCATCTGAAAATAGTAAAAGTTATACTTCTTCCTGTACAAACTGGAAGCCTGTTTTCCTTTTTCTTGCCTGATTTCTCTGGATAGAACTTCCAGTAAAATGTTGAATAACAGTAGTGACAGTGAGCATCTTTGTCTTCTTCCCAATCTTTGAGGGAAAGCTTTCAGTCTTTCACCATTGAGTATCTATGTTAGCAGTAGATTTTCACATATGCCCTTTATCATGTTAAGGAAGTTTCCTTTTATTCTTCATGTTATAAGTGTTTTTATCAAGAGTGCATGCTAGAATTTGTCAAATGACTTTTCTGCATCAATTAGGACAGTCATGTGCTTTTTTCCTTCCTTCCCTTAATGTTGTATATTACATTAATTGATTTTCTTATGTTGAACCACCATTGCATACCTGACATAAATCCCACTTGATCATGGTGTATAATTCTTTTAATGTGCTGCGGGATTTGATTTGTCAGCATTTTGTTCAGGATTTTTGCATCTATATTCATAAGAGAAACTGGTCTGTAATTTTCTTTTCTCTTGGTATCTTTATCTAGCTTTGGTATTGGGTGATGTTGGATTTGTAGAAGGAATTAGGTAGTGTTCTCTCCTCTTCAAGTTTTTGGAAGAAGTTGAGCAATATTTGTATTATTTCTCCTTTGCATGTTTGATAGAATTCAACTATGAAACCCTTTAGTCCTGGACCTTTCTTTCATGGAAGATGTTTTATGGCTGATTCAGTATCTTTTCTTGTAATTTGTCTGTTTAGAGCTTTATTTCTTCTAGAGTCAGTGCAGGCTTTCATGTGTGTCTAAGAATTTGCCCATTTAAACTATGCTGTCTAATTTGTTGACATACAGTTATTCATAGTATACTTTTCTAAACATTTATATTTCTGTGAGGTCAGTATTAATGTCACTCTAATTTATGATTTTATTTATTTGCATCTTCTCTCTTTTAACTTGTCAGTTTGGTTAAGGGTTGGTCATTATTTTATCATTTCAAAGAACCAATTTTTTGTTTTGTTAATGGTCTCTACTGTTTTTTCTTTTTTAAAAAATCTTCTTGTAATTATTATTTTTCTACCGTTTTTTATTCTCTGTTCATTTGTTTCTGCTCTCATCTTTTTTTTTCTTTCTTTCCTTCTGCTTGCTTTGTGTTTAGTGTGCTGTTCTATTTGTAGTTCTCCAGGTGTGACTTGGGTCTTTGATTTTCACTCTTTCTTCTTTTTTTTAGGAAAACTTTTTAAATTGAATTTTATCATTCATATATGAACATCCATAAACAAAAAATATATAGCATAAGTTGTGAACTTACAAAACAAACATGCATATCATCATACAGGCCTCCCATACATTTCCCCACCACCAACACCTTGCAATGTTGTAAAACAATTGTCACAAACTATGAAAAAGTATGACCAAACCATTACTACTAACTATAGCCTATATCTTACATTTGGTGTATTTTCCCCCAACCCACCCAGTTGACACCCTGTATTAGTATTATGTATTTGTAATGGTTCATGAGAGAATGTAGTCATATATGTTCTGTTAACCGCAGGATTCATTGTGTTATACAGTTCCATGTTTCGTACAATCTATTCAGAGTGTCATCACCTCAGTCAATTTTAGAACGTTTCATTACTCCAAAAGGAAAAATAATCCCATACCCACCTTTACCGCCCCTTTATCCCTTAGAATTGATATATTATTTGCCATTGCTGCAAAAATATTACAATATTACTGTTAACTATAATTCACAAGTTACATTTGTTGTAATTTTCTCATGTATCACCATATACTTAACACTTTGTAAAGGAAGAACGTTCTTATACTATTAACCAAAATCTTCATCCACCACCAAAATCACTGTTATATAGTCCCTACATTATTCTCTAGCTTCCTTTCAGTTGAAATATTACATCCACAGACTACCCCTCTTAGCCACAATCACATTTATAAATCAGCTGTGTTAGTTATACTCACTATAATGTATTACCATCAACTCTGTTCATTTCCACACATTTACAAAAAACTTTATTAAAAATTCTATATACATTAAGCATCAGCTCCCATTTTCAACCCACAGTCAATTTCCTAGCAACCTATACTCTAGAGTTTAACCCCATAAGTTTACTCATCATATTTAGTTCATGTTAGTGAACCCACACAATATTTGTCCTTTTGCCTCTGACGTATTTCACTCAACACAATGTCCTCAAAGTTCATCCATGTTGTCATATGCATCTGACTTCACTTCTTCTTACAGTTGAATAGTATTCCATTGTATGTATATACCACATTTTGTTTATTCATTCATTGGTTGATGGACACGAGTTGATTTTATATTTTAGCAATTGTAAATAATGTTGCTATGAACATTGGTGTGCAAATGTCTGTTCAATCCTTGTTTTCAGTACTTCTGAATATATTCCTAGTATGGGATTGCTTGATCATATGGAAGTTCTACATTAATTTCTTGAGGAGCCACCAAACAGTCTTCCACAAAGGCTGCACCATTCTACATTCCCACCAATAGTGAAAGAGTGTTCCTATTTCTCCACATCCTCTCCATCACTTGTAGTTTTCTGTTTTTGTTAAAAGTGGCCATTCTATAAGGTGTGAAATGATATCTTAATGTAGTTTTTTTTTTTTGTTTGTTTGTTTGTTTGTTTTTTCTTACCGGGAGGTCCTGAGGATCGAACCCTGGTCCCTCCATATGGGAGACGGATGCCCAACCATTTGAGCCACGCCCATGCCCCTTAATGTAGTTTTGATCTGCATTTCCCTAATAGCTAATGATGTTGAACATTTTTTCATGTGCTTTTTTGGCCATTTGTATTTCCTCTTGAAATGTATATTCAAGTCTTTGGTCCATTTTTCAATTGGGTTGCTTGGATTTTTATTGTTGGGTTGTATGATCTCTTTATATAACATGGAGTCAAATGTCTATCTTTATGTCAGTACCATGCTGTTTTTATGACTGTAGCTAAGTAATATGCTTTAAAGTCAGGAAGTGGGAGTCCTCCAACTTCATTCTTCTTTTTGAAGATATTTTTTGGCTATTCAGGTCCTTTCCAAATAAATTTGATAAATTGGCGTTTCCAATTCTGTAAAAAAAGGCTGTTGGAAGTTGGGATTGCATTGAATCTGTAGCTAAATTTAGGTAGAATTGACATCTTAATGATACTTAGTTTTCCAATCCATGAACACGAAATGTCCTTCCATTTATTTAGGTCTTACTAGGTTTCTTTTAGCAATGTTTTGTAGTTTTCTGAATACAAGTCCTTTATGTCTTTGGTTAAATTTATTCCTTAATTTGTGATTCTTTTAGTCTTCATTGTAAATGGGATTTTTTTCCTGACTTCCTCCTTAGATTGCTCATTAGTAGTATATAGAATCCTATTTGGATGCCTTTTATTTCTCTTTCTTGCCTAATTACTCTAGCTAGAACTTCTAGCACAATACTGAATAACAATGGTGATAGTGGGCACCCTTGTGTTTTTCCTGATCTCTGCAGGAAAGCTTTCGGTCATTCTCCATTGAGTACAATGTTAGCTGTGGGTTTTTCATATGTGCACTTAGTTGAGAAAGTTTTCTTCTATTCCTAACTTTCAAAGAGTTTTCATCAAGAAAAGATATTGCATTTTGTCAAATGTTTTTTCTGTATCAATTGACATGATCATGTGATTTTTCTTCCTTAATTTAGTAATGTGATGTATTACATTGATTGATTTTCTTGGGTTGAACCACCCTGGGATAAAACTCACTTGATCATAATGTACGATTCTTTTAATGTGCTGTTGGAGTCTATTATCAAGTATTTTGTTGAGGATTTTTGTATCTATACTCATTAGAGAAATTGTTTTAATATTTTCTTTTCTCATGTTATCTTTATCAACTCTGGTATTAGGGTGATGTTGGCATCACAGAATGAGTTTGATAGTGTTTCCTCCTATTCTGTTTTTTAAGAAGAGTTTGAGTAATACTGGTATTAATTATTCTTTGAATGATTGGTAGAATTCATCTGTGTAGCCATCTGGTCCTGGGCTTTTCTTTTCTGGGAGGTTTTTTTTTTTTTTTTTATTGTGGGTAAAAATCAAAATTTTCACAATACATACCAACATTTGCAAAATGATATATAAATGTATATGCATATATGTGCATTTGCTTACAAAAATGTTATTTATGTATATATATAATATATTTTAAGAGGTGCTTAAATACCCAAAATATTACACGGAACCCACTGGGATTCCCATGTTGCCCACCTCCCACACCTCCCACCACATCCCACACAAACATCTCCCACAAGTGTGGCCCACCACCCTCAATGGACTTACACATCCTGGGGCCTTGCCACCAACCATAGATGGTCAGAAAAGATGCTCCATAAAATTCCAATCTTTTTAAATTTATTAAGACTTGTTTTGAGACCCAACATGTAGTCTATCCTGGAAAATGAACTATGTACACTTGAGAAGAATTATATCCTGCTGCTTTGGGTTGCAATGCTCTGTATATGTCTTATAGGTCTAGTTCATTTATCATAGTATCAAATTCTCTGGGTCTTTATTGATTTTATATCTAGATGTTCTATCTATTGGTGAGAGTGGTATATTGACACATCCAACTCTTATTGCAGAGGTGACTATTTCTCCCTTCAGTTTTGCCAGTATTTTCCCCAAATATTTTGAGGTACCATAGTTAAGTGTGTATGTATTTATGATAGTTATTTCTTCTTGGTGGATTGCCCCTTTTATAAATATATAGTGTCCTTCTTTTCTCTTGTAACAGCTTTTGATTTAAAGTCTATTTTGTCCAATAATAGTTTTGGTATGCCAGTTCTTTTTGGTTTTTATTTGCATGGAATATCTTTTTCCATCTTTTCACTTTCAATCTCTTTGTGTCTTTGGATCTAAGGTGAGTCTCTTGTAAACAACATTTAGTTGGATCATGTTTTTTATCCATTATGCCAATCTGTGTCTGTTGATTGGGGAGTTTAATCCATGAACATTCAGTGTTACTACTGTAAAGGCAGTACTTACTTCAATCATTTTGTCCTTTGGCTTTTATACATCATATTTTTTTCTCTCCCCTTTCCTTTATTGCAACCTCCTTTTCTGTATAATTTATCTTTTGACATGTATCTGACTGATCCCTTTCTCATTTCTTTTTCTATATATTTTTAAAATACTTTTTTTGTGGTTACCATGGGGTTTGCATTACAAAACTTATGTCTATAACCTACTAATTTGAATAGACACCAACTTAGCTTCAACAGTGTACAAGTTCTCTGCCCCTATATCCCTCTGTTTCCCCTTTTTGTGTTGTTTTTGCCCATATTACCTCTTTAGATTTGCATGTCTATTAGGAAATATGTCTCTTTCTTGTTTAATTTATTTTCACTCTTATGGGAATTAAGGAGTAAGAGTTATATATTAAGGATTCAATATTATTGGGTTTTACATTTACCCATTTAGTTCCTTTACTAAAGACTGTCACTTCTTCACACTATTCCACACCACTCTCTCCTGTCTTTTCCTTTCAACATGCAAAACTCCCTTTAGCAACTCTTTTAGGGCAAGCTTTTTTTTTTTTTTTTTTTTTTTTAAGAACTCTCTCAGTTTCTGTTTATCTGTGAATATTTTAAACTCCCCTTCATTTTTCAAGATCAGTTTTGCTGGATAAGGAATTTTGGCTGGTAGTTTTTCTCTTTCAGTGCTTTCAATATATCATACCACTGCCCTTCTTACTTCCATGGTTTCTGATGAGAAATTAGTACTTGGTCTTATTGAGGATTCCTTGTATGTAACAAATTGCTTTTCTCTTTCTGCTTTCAGAATTCTCTCTTTATCTTTGGCGTTCTGATTAGGGTGTGTCTACTCCAAGAGATGCTTTGTAGTTTTCCTTTTACAAATATTTGTGTTGTGTTTCTTGGACATGTATATTTATGTCTTTCATAAGAGGTGAGAAGTTTTTAGCCATCATTTCCTCAAATATTCTTTCTGCCCCTTTCTTCTTCTCTCCTTCTTCTGGAAAACCTATTATGCATATGTTTGTATGCTTCATGCTGTCACTCAGGTCCCTGAGATATTGCTCAATTTTCCTACTCTTTTGTCTATCTGTTCTTCTGATGGTAAGATTTTGATTGTCCTGTCTTCTGGTTCACTGATTCTTTTTTCTGCTTGTTAAAATCTGTTGTTGTATGCCTCTTGCATATGTTAATCTCCACTATTGTGCCTTTCATCCCCATAATTTCTATTATGTTTCTTTTTAATCTTTCAATTTCTTCTTTATGCACACACATTGTCTTCTTAATATCCTTTAGCTCTTTGTCCATATTTTCCTTCATATCCTTGAATTCATTTAGGAGATTTGTTGGAATGTATTTGGTGAATTGTTCCAAATTCTGTGTCTCCTCTGAAGTTTTAACTTGTTCCCTTGACTGAGCTATACCTTCCTGTTTCTTAGTAGGGCTTGTAATATTTTGCTGATATCTGGGCCTCTGATTATTTTGCTGTCTTAACTGTGAGGTCAGTTTCTTCCTTTTGTATGGGACTTTATAGTTCATTGGCTTTGTGTTAAAGCTTCTTTTTGATGCTTGGTTCAACTTATTCTGGAACATTAGAGTACCCTATATTTAACTGTTCACATTTTCTCAGTATGTGATTCTTGCCCTGGATACATGGTACAATTTTTAAAATTGCACTTTTTGTGCAGTTGTTTCAACTTCAGGAGAAAGCTTCCTTTCCTTGGCTCATTTTCTGAAAATCTTGATCCTTCCATTTGTTTTTTTGCAGAGTTTTATCCCTTGCTCCTATGATTTGTTTAAATTCTCTCCCCCCTCAGTGTCCTCTTTTCCTTAGATTTTTCACTTCTGGGACCCATCCTTTGTTACAGATGTTCAGATTTCCCCTTTTTTCCTTTGAGTCTTTTCTGCCTCTGATTCCTTCCTTATTAGGACATCCTACCTTGGGTACCGGTTGGGTAAACTAGAAAGGTGGGTCAGTCCCAAAAGGTCTGTTTTTTGTTTAGATGTCCAGCAAACAGAAATTGGATTGAGTGTATACATCACTTGCCAGCATTTCTGCTATGGTCTCTTTTTCTCTCTCTATTTTTTTTTTCTCCTGGGGGAACTTATGTATACAGCAATCCTCAGCCACTTGTGTAGTGCCCTGGCTTTCTGCAGACTTGAGGTGCTGTGACTGGATATGTGTGGCATTCTAGTTCACTGCTACGAGTAGCTCTATTGTCTGCATCCATGGTAAGAGGGACCTGGGCCGTGGTGTTTTTGTTCAACTCCTAAGGTGCACAGCACAGACTATGAAGGAGAGGTCTGGATTGGTGTGTCTGGGAAGAAAATCTCCTATTTGGCTTTGGTGATTTTTTTTTCTTCAATTCAGCACTGGTGGTGTCCTTCTCCAGTCTCTATTGTCTTCCAGAGGTCCAAGCAATTGGGGTTTGTCCTTTAATTTGTTGATTCTGAAGGCAGACTTTTCCAAGGATGTCTTATGTCATTGTACTGATGATGTAACTCAGCAACATACTGTTTTGATTACTGTAGCTTTATAATAAGTCTTAAAAGTGGGAAATGTGAATCCTCCAACCTTATTCTTACTCTTCTTTTTCCAGATGGTGTGGCTGTTCAGGGCACTTTACCCTTTCATATGAATTTGATGATTGACTTTTACATTTATGCAAAGAAGGCTATTGGAATTTTGGTTTTGATTGTGTTGAATCTGTAAATCACTGGGGAGGATGACATTTAACAATGTTTAGTCTTCTAATCTGTGAACATAGAATGCCATTCTATTTATTTAGGTCTTCTTTAATTTCTCTTAGCAATGCTTTGTAGTTTTCCTTGTACAAATATTTTACTCCTTGGTTAAATTTATTCCTATATTTTTTATTCTTTTAATTACTACCTTCCTTCTATTTTAATGGCTGGATTCTAATCAACAATGGTAAATTCTGAGGGGATTTTCTCTCTTAATTTTCTCTCCCACCT
>JAKSZT010016779.1:1417770-1427972 GCA_026826555.1 Tolypeutes matacus | reverse complement strand
GATTTCTTCATCTGATTGCTTACTGATTGTGTAAGAAACATTGCTAATTGCTGAATTCATTTATTAGCTCCAGGAGATGTGCTGTGGATTTGTAGGATTTTTGGTATATAGGAACATTATCTGCAAATCAGAAAAGTTTTATTTTTACTCTTCCAATCTCAATGTCCTTTATTTATTTTTCTTGCTTAATTGCTCTTGCAAGAACTTCTAGTACAATATTGAATAACAGGGGTGACAATGAGAATCCTTGTATTTTCCTGTTCTTAGAAGGAAAGCTTTCAGTCTTTTACCATTAAATAGGAGGTTAGGTGTGGGCTTTCCATATATACCCTTTGTCATGTTGATAAAATTTCCTTCTATTCCTAGTTTTCTAAGTATTTTATCAAGACGGTGAGCTGGATTTTTCAAATGCCTTTTCTGCATCAAATGAGAAGATCATGTGTTTTCTTTCCCTTTCTTCTGTTAATATGGTGTATTACATTAATTAATTTTCAAATGTTGAACCACCCTTGAATACCAGGATAAATCCCACTTGATCATGGTGTATAGTTCCTTTAACATGCTGTTGAATTCAGTTTGCTATTATTTTATTGGGGATTTTTGCAACTATATTCATAAGAGAGGTTAGTCTGTAGTTTTCTTTTCTTGTGGTATCTTTATCTGATTTTTGGTATGAGGGTCATTTTTTGCTATTTAACCTCTGTATGTCTGTGTTAGTCAGCCAAAGGGGTGCTGATGCAAAGTACCAGAAATCTGTTGGCTTTTATAAAGGGTATTTATTTGGGGTAGAAGCTTATGGTCAGAAGGTCCTGAAGAGTCCAACTCAAGTTATCATAAGAGTTACTTTCTCACAAAGTCATTGGCCACATGTTGGAGCAAGATGGTGGGCAACGTCTGTGAGGGTTCAACCTTCCTTCTTCCCTCTGAAGGCTCTGTGGTCCCAGCTTCTTCCAATCTCAGCTGTAAGCTGGAATAAGGCTCATCTGTCTCCCGAGGGCTAATTTCTTTCTGAGCTCAGCTGCTGTTCTCTTCACAAGGTCAGCTGTAGACTATCAAGCTCATCTCTCTTCCTGGGGTCTCTGCCATGTCTAATGAGCTGCCTCTCTTCCTTGGTGTTGTTGTTCTTTGTGTATGTACTTCCGTGTGTCTTTTATTGAGCTTCCATTTATATGGCCTACCAAAGGGGATGGGGACTCAACCCTTCATGCCCTAATCTCAACATAAATTAATCAAACACATCTCAGCTGAATCTAATACAATCAAAGGGTATCACATCCAAAGGAACAGACCAATTTACAAATAGAATCAATATCTCCTTTTTGGAATTCTGTTATCATTGGCCTTGTTTCCAGAACTAACTCACGAATGTCAGATTCATATTCCATGGAGGAATTTATCCAAGAGGATCACCAACCATACACCTCATTTGGATTTGCTCATAGCCTCTGTGAAAAGTCATCATCTATACAAATAAAATCAGAATCTTCACTGCAGACATAGTTCAAGTACTTCATGTGGAGACTGCTAGAACACATGGCAGTGTTGCCATCAAACTCCTCAAAAAGCCACAATCCATCCTTAGCAAAATACTAACAAACCAAATCCAACAGCACGTTGAAAGAATTATAAATCAAGATCAAGTGGGATTTATCCCTGGTATACAAGGTTGGTTCAACATAAGAAAATCAATTAATGTAATACAACACAAACAAAACAAGAGAAAAAACACCACATGATGATCTCAATTGATGCAGAAAAAGCATTTGACAAAATCCAGCACTGATTCTTGATGAAAACGCTTAAGAAACTATGGGTAGAAGGAAACTTGCTCAACATGTTAAAAAGCATATATGAAAAGTCCATAGCTAACATACTATTTAATGGTGAAATACTGAAAGCTTTTGCTCAAAGAAGAAAAGAGTGCCAGCTGTCACCATTATTATTCAACATTGTATTAAAAGTTTTTGTCAGAGAAATTAGGCAAGAAATAGAAATAAAGGGCTTCCAAAGTGAAAATGTAGAAGTAAAACATTCTTTATTTTCAGATGATATGATCCTGCATATAGAAAATCCACAACAAAGCTCTGAGAAGTAATAAATGAATTCAGTAAAGTGGCAGGTTATAAGATCAACATTCTAAGCTGTAGTGTTTTTCTATATAAGTAATGAATAGTTAGATGAAGAAATCAAGGGCAAATTCCATTTACTAAAGCAGCTAAAAGAATCAAATGTCTAGGAATAAATCTAACCAAGGATGTAAAGGAGTTATACACAGAAAACTAAAAAACATTGCTAAAAGAAATAAAATAAGACCTAAATAAATTGAGGGATATTCTATGTCCATGGATTGGAAGAGTAAATATTGTTAACATGTCAGTTCTGCCAAAGTGATTTACAGATTCAATGCAATCCAAATCAAGACTCCAACAAATTTCTTTGCAGAAAAGTAAAGGCCAATAATTAAATTTATGTGGAAGAGTAAGGTGCCCTGAATAAACAAAGCCATCTTGAAGAGAAGAGTGACGTTGGAGGACTCACAGTTACTGATATTCAAACCTATTGCAAAGCAACAGTAGTCAAACAGCGGACTAACAGTACAAGGACTGACATAAGACCAATGGAACTGAATTGAGAGCTCAGAAATCAACCCTCACATTTAGGACCAACTGATTTTTGACAGGGGAGCAAAGACCATTCAATTTGGAAAGAATAGTCTCTTCAATAAATGGTTGTGGGAAAACTGGATATCCATTTACAAAAGTAAGAAGAAGGACCCCTACTGCACACACTATAGAAAAACCAACATAGAATGGATAAAAGACCCAAATTTAAAGACCAGAACTATCAAACTCCTAGAAAAAAATGTAGAAATCATCAAGACCTTGTGATAGGTAATGGTTTCTTAGACTTTATACCCAAAGCAAAAGCAACAACAATAAAAATAGATAAATGGGGCCTCAACAAAATTAAAAACTTTGTACATCAAAGGACTCTATCATGAAAGTGAACTGGCAGCCTACTCAATGGAAGGAAATATTTGGAAACCCCAAATCCAGAATATATAAAGAAATACTGTAATTCAACAATTAAAAGACAAACAACCAAATTTTCAAAATGGGCAAAAGACTCAAATAGACATTTCTCCAAAAGAGATATATAAATTGCTGAAAAGAAAAACAACACATGAAAAGGTGCTCAACGTCATTAGCTATGATGGAAATGCAAATCAAAACCACAATGAAATATCATTTCATACCCACTAGAATGGCTACTATTAAAAAACAGGAAATTACAAGTGTTGGAGAGGATATGGAGAAATAGGAACACTCATTCATTGCTTGTGGGAATGTAGAATCTATAGTTGCTGTGGAAGATATTTTGGAGGTTTTCAGGAAAGTTAAGTATAGAATTACCATATGACTTGGCAATCCCACTTCCAAGTATATACCCAAAAGAATTGAAAGTAGAGCCTTGAACAGGTATTTGCACACCAGTGTTCTTAGTGGCATTATTCACAGTTGCCAAAAGGTGGAAACAACCCTAATGCCCCATCAACTGATGGTGGGATAATAATAAAGTCTTACATACATACAATGGAATATTATTCAGCATGACGAATGAAATTCAAATGCATGCAACAACGTGGATGAACCTTGAAGATATCATGTTGAATGAAATAATCCAGACACAAAAGTGCAAATATTGTATGATTTCACTGATAGTAAAAAAATAGAATAAGCAAACTCACAGGATCAGAATATAATTTAGGTTACCTGGGATAGGGTGGAGATAGGTAATAGCGAGTTAAGTCTTAAAATGTGCAGAGTTCCTATTTTGGGGATGTTGGTGGAAATGTTTTGGTAATGGATAGTGGTAATGTTTTTTTGTTTGCACTAGAAATTCAAAGGCAAATATGAAATGGTCTTGTCCTAAAGGAATCATGGTGTAGTAGGGGAGAGATAATTAATGGTAACTCAATTTGAAATGTTCTACACACAAAAGCATAAAAGAGGGAAGGACTAATTTTGCCAGGGGTGGAGGAGGTCATAGAAGTGTTAGTAGAAGAATAAATAATTTAATTGAGACTCTATTAATAAGCACTGTACAACAAAGAAGGGGATATTATAGGTATCAGAAATTGCTTGAAAAAAGAATAGCTGTGGAAAGGAATAGTGCATGCTGGCCAGAAGGAAGAGGGTCTTGAAAAGACTGAGAGCAGTTGTATAGCTCCCAAAAGCAAATGAGGGAGTTTGGACTTTTTTCTGAGGAATTCAATATTCTTCAACAGGGGAGTAATCTGATGTGTTGTGAGTTTTAGAAGGGCTCCATGATAGCAATGTGTGATAGATTAAAAGGAAAAATGCAGATCAGTTTGGAATTTGTTGGAATATTATTCATACAAAGAAGCAAAGACCTGAATGAGGGACTTAAGTGATATTTTGAAGGTAGAATTCACAGGAATTTTCAATGGTCCAAGAACCTGGGACCAGGGCTCTCTCTCCAAAATTCCATTTTTGGACTTCCTAATGATTCATTCATAATAATAATAGCTAATCTGCTGAGAAGTTGCTATATTCCAGGTACTGTGGTAGCACCTTACATCCATCATCTCCTTTCATCTTCTATGTAACCCACTGGGCCATGCCATATCACCATCATTTTACAGATGAGGACACCATGTTAAATTGTGTCCTGCCACAAAGCAAGAAAGAATAAGAGCTGGAGTTTAGGTTTGAGCATTTGAGCAAGTCATCTATCATAACATAATTTCTATAGCTATTATTATTGTACCACAAATAGTGCAAGTGAAGTAGAAATGCCTCAATAAATAAGATATATTAGAACTCTGCTTTAGTAAACTCCTGTCATCTCAGCCAAAAATACAACTCTATTGGTCAAAATGTTAATGTTGATAATGAATGTCTACTCTCTCTGTTGTCCATGTATTAGGCATACATTGAGTAGGGAACTTGTACTGGGTGTAGTCTCTTGTATTCTTTTGAGGGAGCCATGTTGCGTGAGAAAGTTATTAAAAGTCTCCCATTTTTAGCTCAATGGCCCTCCTACTCTCACCTTGATTTTTTCCATCATTCTCTTCATCATCATTCTCTACTTTCATGCCATCTTTAGAAATAACTTGCCCTCATTGTAACAATTCAGACTGATGCATAACCTGGTATTTCTTGACTCTTGACCTAAATTCTACTACTGGTGCCTCTTCCTTTTTCTTTGGCTTGGTGCATTTTTTGAGAACTCTTAGCTAAACTAGCCCTAAAAACTCCTCCTCTTCCTTTGTGCCCATATTGTTGCAACTTTCAACAGATTCAATGGGCGATGAACAATGACACAAGTTGAATGTGCCCTTAAAGAGCTTGCAGTGTAGTAGGGGACATAAAGCACATGACTAACTTTGATTGTAAGATAAGGAGTGATATGTATCATTGGAGAGGTCTGTGTAAAGGACAGTAGGAAAAAAAGAGCTGACTCCATGTCAATTCCTCTTTGGAAGAAATTTGGTTATTAATAAATTTAAAAATGAGTTAATTTTTCTATAGTACAGAAATACATATGTGTGAAAGTAGGTCAATTATAATATTATATCATTGCTCTATATTTACTGTATGCATAAAGAGAAGTTTCCAGTCAATTTTGGAACAATTCATAGAATAATCCATAAAGATGTGTATGACCTTGGGGCTTATCTACAATCTAAGACGCCTCCATCCTTGTGTTACCATTGAGTTATCACATTCCTGGTATTTGTGTACTATAGTATTTTGGTTCCAGTGGTTTCTTCTGGTGGTTTTGACCTGCCATAATTGCTGTCCTTGGCCCTGCTGTAGTCATCCTGTCTGTTCCACTCCAATCTTGTTTTTCATCTTTCCAAACTGGGTTTAGCCCATTTTCTTTGGAATTAACCTAATTTAATCAGCATCACATCAAGGAGAAGGCCAGCTTGGTAAATCCAAGTAGCACTAATCAAAAAAAGGGCCCTGCAGTGAATTGGCAGTGTGGTGCCAGTTCACTCAAGTTTCTACTGACTTCTTACACAACTGCAAAAATGGGGATTGATCCAATCTTGTCAAATTACATGTTAATGTTGCAACCTCAAATTCTTTTGGGCTGAGTGGGGTGTGAAAAAAGAAGTGAAATATGAGTCATATCTTCTACAGTTCCGGAATGCTTGTATATGAGGCTATTTCAATTAAAATATCCCACGGATTTATGTTTACTTCTGTCTCTGAGAAGTAGTATTAAGTAGTTGTTTGAATAATATATCAGTAAATAATTCCTTGAATCTTATTTACCTCCAAAGTAACAAAGAATAAAAATTAAGCACTCTTGCTGGTGTTGCCCTATCTCTGGAGAACATTTTTGAAATGCAAATATGGGGAATGATTTGCTTATACAAAGACTAGAAAACATTTAATACATATTCTGAGCATGTTTTGATATTATTATCAATGTAGAGTGTCTCTATCTTTACCAAATTTGAGTAACATTACTTAGTTATAAGTAATGGGGGAAAATCCATGGAAATAAAAATAATTCCAACAAAGTTCAAATGTTTTATGCTCAATGCATGTACTAATGTTCTTAATTTTGAACATGAAGAAATAGATGTAAAGTTCATGTTGGGCTGGTTGGAAGGTAGAAAAACACAATGAGCCTCCCCCCTTGACTCATATTTTGCAAAGCAACACAATTACTGAAGTGGCGTTGTGCTTGGTGTGCTTGATTCTTGTGGAAGCTGGGAAAGGTGCTAATAAATCCCTTAGGTCTTTTGGGACAAAACTGGGATGTTTCTGGGAAGCAGGTGAGGGGACACAAAATTAGAAAGGTCATTAATTTGCAGGTATTATTGGAATGACACTGAATTCACTGAATATAATATTAAGAGTTTGAGATAAATATAAATATATTTCAAAGAGGCATAGAGGCCCCAACTGTTAAAGAAATTACATAAACTAGTTTTATTTACCACAAAATCCCACTAGAACTTACCAGTCATGATCTTCCATGTCTTGATACACTCTGCTTCCTGTGTTTGGAATTCTATAACATCCCTTCTGGAAAACGTCTCATTCTTCACATCTTCACTCAAATTCGTTTCTTGGGTGAAGATGTCCCTGATTTCCATAGGCATATTTGGGTGCTCCATTCCCAAGGCTTGTCCTTTACCTTGGAAATACTTGATATTATAAATCTTATGAATAGTGTTGGCTTCCATGCTCGTCTCCTCACTGGACTGAAAGCTCTTTGAGGTCACATACGGCTTTTCTCTTTTCTTTTATATCCTCAACATTGTGCTTGGAACATTCTAGCAATTTGAATAATTGTTAAATGAGTGAAAAAATAAGAGAGACACAGAGAGAGAAATTATGACCAGAAGAGGCAGTTAGAATACAGAATGAATTTATAGGGGAGACACTAAAATCAAAGTTAGAAGAAAAGAAGAAAGAATGAAAGTAGGAAAGAATTGGGATAAAACTCGTTAGTGAAAACACTGGCAATTAGTCATTATCACCTTAATGTTAATTTATTTATATAAATAAAAGGTAATTGTTTAAAATATCAAAGAGAAAAATATTTCTTGCTGAAGATATTTCACAAACTAAGTAATATTATCTCTGTGTTTTAATGTTATTTTGAATAATTTACTCTTAAGGACAATATTTTTATTCTGTAGCATTGTAAATAAAAATAATTTTTTGTGTGGTCACATTTATTCATTTGACCCATCTTTGAGTGTGTCAGGCTAACTTCCTGGGATTAATGTTAAAGACCAGCCTGGAGTTGGTGTTAGTATGTTTGCATTACATCTAAGCTTTTTTGGAGGCTAATTACCCAATGTGTAAAAGGTATTTTGTCCAAAGAGTTCAAAGACAGATAGAATGTAAATTATTAAATAAGTAATTTAATTTTATTCATTTTGCAAAATTTGCTATTTAATGACTATGGACACTAAGGAGGATAGATTGGTCTGTTACCCAACCTCATGCTCTTTGTAAAATTGTGGTAAAGTCTATATAACAAAATTTTCCAGTTTAACAGTGGTAGGGGGCAGTCCTGGCACAGCCTGCTGTTTTTCCTTGGGACCCACAAGTACCTTCTGTGCTCAGGACCAGGTATAGTGGCCTGGAGGGATAAAACACAATCCCTTGGAGATAAGGGACTGCCAGTACATTCCTTCCCCTACTGTCCAAGCATATGTAAACATTCACTAAAGAGAGTCTGACTCTGATGGGTATGTTTTATCCAGCTAACACCTCAGTCGTAAATCTGTCTGGTTAGGAGAGAAGGGGGTTCTACCACTACAGCAATACACAAAAACTAAAGGGGTGCTGTGTGTGAAACACCTCTCTGGGCCAGCCATGGTTTGAGACCCACTGGCTTTGCAGAATTGACATCCACTAGTGAAGCTGACCTTACTCTCTGTCTTCGCTATGTGAGTAAAACTTCTTTCCATCAGCGCCTGTGTGAGTCGTACTTTGGTTGATGACCCCGACACCTGTATTGGAGTGAGGTGACATCTCTTTTCATTGTCTCTCTTTCTGATGGAATTAAATAATTTTCAAGTGTTAAATTCTTTGGCATTAATTGCACCCACAATGTTGTGCAACCATCACCATCTATTTCCAAAAAATTTAAAATCAACCCAAACCAAAATTGTTTACCCATTAAGCAATTAACTCACCATTCCCCTCTGGTCACATATCCTTGTAACTTTGAACCTACTTTCTATGCCTAGGAATTTGCTTGTTCTAGATATTTCACATAAGTCGAATCATACAATATTTGTCCTTTTGTGTATGGCTTATTTTATTCAGGAAAATGTTTCCCAGGTTCATCCTTGTTGTAGCATGTATCAGAATTTCATTCCTTTTTTAAGACTGAGTAATATTTCATTATATGTTGGAGTGAATTAAAATAAAATAGGAGTGTTTCACACTGGCTCACTGCCTCAGTGTCTCAAACCCTTTCATTCATAACATAAGAGGATTTTCACTGCATTGATGCCTTAACATCTTAGATCTTACCATTAGGTAACTCAATGACTACACCCTGACACCTGCTTTTACAAGATAAGCAGCTTCTCTCTCTTCTCCCCATGTCCTGCCTGGTTTCATACCTCAAAAGTCAAAAACAAACTCCCCCAAACCCAGTCTTGCTTAACCAACTGTTACAGCTCCATCCATATAATATTATAAAGGCAGAGTCTCCAGGTCACTGTAAACTTTTGCTTCCCACTTGCTAGTGAAGTCTACATTCCTGACATGTTTCCCTGTGTGGCCCTGAGACGCCTGCTGTTCTTTTCTGTTCTAGGACCTGCAAGCCCAAATAAATTTTCTTTCATACATCGCAGGTGTCACTCATCCTTGCTGCACCTGGCTATCCATGTGGAGATCTTTATAACACATATGTATATATCACATTTTGTTTATCTATTCATCTGTTAATGAAAAATTTGGTTGTTTTTCCAGCTTTCAGCTATTTTGAATAATGCTTTAATGAACATTGATAGACAAGTATTTGTTTGAGTCCCTTTCAGTTCTTTTGTTCCAGATCATATGGTAGTTCTAGGTTTAACATTTTGAGGAACTGCCAAACTGTTTCTACAGAAATGGAACCATTTTATATTCCCTCTAACAACGTACAAGGGTCCCAATTTATCCACATACTTGCTATAATTTTATTTTCCATTTTTAAAAAAATAGTAACCATCCTAGTGGATGTGAAGTAGCTCACTGCGGTTTTGATTTTCATTTCCCTAATGGCTAATGATGCTGAGCATCTTTTCATGTGTATACTGGCAATTTATAGATCTTCTTTAGAGAAATGTCTAGGGGTTCAAGTCCTTTGTCTTTATTTTTTTATTTTTTTACTTTTAAAGAAGTTTTAGATTACATAAATGTTACACCAGAAATATAGGGGATTCTCTTATACCCCATACCCTCTCTCTCCCACACTTTACCCCATTAACAACATCTTTCATTAGAGTAGTACATTAGCTACAATTGATGAAGACCTTGAAACACTGCTACTAACCATGGTCTGTAGTTTACATTATAGTTTACAATTTGCACTGCACAGTTTTATAGGTTTTGACAGAATGTGCAATAGCGTGTATCTGTCATTGCAATGTTGTTCATGGCAATTCCAATGTCCCCAAAATGCCCCATGTTATGCCTATTCATCCC
>JAKSZT010016779.1:1257091-1379855 GCA_026826555.1 Tolypeutes matacus | reverse complement strand
GGTAATACAATTCTGGTGGCAATACTGCATGCAGAGCAGATATTGTCAGATGGAATTTTGTTTGGGCATCTTGTTCTTCCATAATGCCTTGAGCCAACAGATATGCAAAGAGTTCTTCTCTATTAGCATCCTCCATAATGAGATAGAGTGTTTTGTCATTCTTGATGACTTCAAATATCTTGATTATATTTGGATGTATTAAGGCCTTTAATATGCTCACTTCTTGGGAAAGCATTTGGGGCTGTTGGAGTTAAATTCACTTTTGTGGTTGATTTTGACTGCCATCTCATGATCATTGATGATGTTTCATGCCAAATTCGTCATGGAAAAGTCACACTTTTCAATGATTCAGAGGACCTGATAGTTCCCAATGTGGGTCTCCTCCTCAGTACACATGGTTAAAAGAGCCTGCAGTATGTTGGATTTCTGCTTGGCTAGAGAACTGGTGTGTCTAGGTAGACTTTCAAATGGGAAGATGTGGTGACAAATTGGTCAAAATCACCAAAAACACAAACTCTTCTAAAGTCTCTCTGAATAACTGATCTTATGAGACAATGAGATCAAATGTTAGTGAAAAATAAAATAGAACAAAATAAAAAATGTATAAAAGAATATAAAAAATAATCAGGCTCTGCTTTGTACAATCATCTCTGACACTGTGTGGTTGCCAGGTTCCTTAACTGCGTCTAACTGTCCACTCTGCAAGAATCCCAACCCCTTTCTCCCATAATATCCTCATGTCTCCACATACATTTTCTCCACTACCAACCAACTAACACCTTAATCTTCCTGGATCACTACCTTAGATATGGCTTGGGTAGAGACCAACATTCCCTGAAAATGACCAGGGAACCAAAGACATTTTCCCACAGACTGGAGGCCAGTGTAGCCTTTCAGAAAGTGAAGAGGCCTAACAGTATAGAATATGTGCCCTTGCTTATTCCAGGGCATACACAAAATCTAGGTGACTGAGGGTAACAACAGAGTAAAAGAGTCATCCAAGAGAAGCAAATCATTGCTTCCACCTCCAAACTTCAACAAGAGTGTCAGATATCCTCAAAGTAGAGATACACAGATGCCCAGAGAGAGACAGAAAGCAATAATCTTCAGCTCACTGCTGCCTCACCTGCTTAGCTGTGTGTTAACTTTCATACAGACTTTGTGGACAATAAGATTCAACCATTTAGGAATATTCTCCCATAAGCACTCTTTTAGACAAGACCAAATTGGCAATCAAAGGATGGAGCAACAGTCAACTTTGTATGGCAGACAACTTAATGATCCATAAACACATCTAATTCATGTGACAAATGATTGAGAGCAAACTCAATGTCAGGCACTGTGCCTGGTACCATGGATAAGACACAGCAGAGACCCAGGTCTTGCCCTCAGGGAGTTGGTCATCTAAAGTGGATGATGGGTAATTAAGACAATTTAGTTCTCTTTCTCTCACACTCCAAACACAAGAAATAGTCATCCTCACACGTGTACATGCATACCATACCACAGAGGATATTACCTGAGTTATGCCTAAAATTGCTTACCAAAATATTTCAATTAAAATAATGAACAATTAAGTCACCAATTAAGGCAGTATAAGGAACTCCAAAAATTTGTCTTTCCACTAAAGTGTAAAAAACTGCCCAAATCAACAGATTGGGAATTCTGGAAATCATAAAAGTACAACAACTAAGGAGTGCTTAATGAAGATACATTTCATTAGAGTATTGCAGCATTTTTAATTGCTGGCCTAAGATCACCCATTTCCCAGAATGGAGAAGGTCTTGGGGTCAGTGGACCATATTCCTGATGTCATTTGTTGGTGCCAGAGGGGGAAATGTGGGTTGTAATCTCAAAAAAATTGTGGTTGTGCATTATGAACAGCCTGGTGGCTCCCTGTGTGACTGTTTGCCAGGCTTGCTTTTGTTTCACCATCCTCAGAATTCTCCCAGGATTGCTGGGGTCTTCCTGGTGGTGATTTTTGAAAATAATTAAAGGTATGTACTAGCCATAGCCGCCTGAGGCAAAGGATAACAGGTAAAGTAGAAGGAAGCCCTAAAGACCTAAGAGGGAAGAGCCTGGTGAAAAAGAAAGATGGGGTATAAGGGCTTTTTTTTTTTTAAACTTTATTTTGTACATTTAATAATTGAAAACGTAAGCAATTAAAAACTAAAAAGTAAACACAGATGAATAAATATATACATTTCTCAATTAAATGTAATGGAAACATGTAAATTTTTTTTTTGTTGTTTTTTTTGTGTTTTTTTTTTTTTGTGTGTGTGTGTGTGAATCAAACAATATATTATACAATATATTTGGTTCATAGAAATGCATTCATACAGTATTTGTCCTTTTGTGTCTGGCTTGCTTCACTCAAAATAATATCCTCCAGGTTCATCCACGTTGCCATATGCTTTATGACTTCATTTCTTCTTACAGCTGCATAATATTCCATCGTGTGAATAGACCACAGTTTGTTTATCCATTCATCTGTTGATGGACACCTGGGTTGTTTCCAACTTTTGGCAATGATGAATAATGTTGCTATGAACATTGGTGTGCAGATGTCTGTTCATGTCACTGCTCTCAGTTCTCCTGGGTATATACCCAGTAGTGGTATTGCAGGGTCACATGGCAAGTCTATATTCAACTTCTTTAGGAACTGCCAAACAGTCCTCCATAGTGGTTGTACCATCCTGCATTCCCACCAACAGTGAAGAAGTGTTCCTATCTCTCCACATCCTCTCCAAAACTTGTAGTTCTCTGTCTTTTTAATAGTGGCCATTCTGATAGGTGTGAAATGATATCTCATTGTAGTTTTGATTTGCATTTCTATAAGGGCTTTGAAAATCTTATCTATATTCTGAGGAGTATGGGAAGTCAAATACACGTCCAGGGCTAAATACATGTTGTGAAAATACCTGGAGAATATTTGTTAGTTGATTTGTTTGATTTCATTTTGGTTTTGGATACAAACATTTATAGAAATCTCTATCAAATAATTATCCACCCACTAAGTAACAGGACAGACTTCAGTGACCTAAAATGACTTTAAAAATATTATAGAAAAGTCACGACTACAACAATAAGCAAAGAAAAAAAGAAAACAGAAAAACAGGAAAAAAAAAAAAAAAACAACTTTGGAAGGGGAGGAAATCGTTTACCATGGTTGCCACATTATAATATTAAAAATGTCCAATTTTCAAAAATAATGAGGGATGCTGAGTGTTATAAATCAGGAAAGCAAGGCTCAGAGATGCTAAATGACTTGCTGAAGGACTCACATCTAATTAAGTGAGATTTAGGGCTACAAGTCTGTCCCTCTGTTGCCTAAAGTTCCAGTGCTCTTTCCACTAGTCTGACACTGCCTCCAAGGAACTTGTTTCTGGAGCCATATTACCCAACTGCTTGGTCATTTTAGAACTAATTTTTAAATGTTTTTAAATTGACCTTATGTATAAAACTGTTACTGGGATCATTATCTGTATCAGGGACTTCCTGTTTGATCCTTTTTGATCCTTTTATTATTTCCATCCTAATGTTACCAGATGGCTCTGGTTTCTGGGCTTCTAGGTTCTTGCCTTATGTCACATGAAATAATTTAAGGACATGCCAAAGGGTAGGCAAGTGTATTAGTCAGTCAAAAGGGTGCTGATGCAAAATACCAGAAATCAGTTGATCTTTATAATGGGTATTTATTTGGGGTAGAAGTCCACAGTTACCAGGCCATAAAACATAAGTTTCTTCCCTCACCAAAGTCCATTGCCATGTGTTGGAGCAAGACAGCTGCTGACATTTGCTAGGGTTCAGGCTTTTTGGGTTCCTCTCTTCCCAGGGCTGCGTTTCTCTCCGGTCTTAGCTCCTCTGTTTCCTCCACAAGGCCACCTGTAGACTATGAGGCTCTCTAGGCTTTGCTTCTCTCCACAAGGCCAGCTGTGAACTCTCAGGCCAGTGGCTCATCTCTATCCTGGGGCCTTCTCTCCTTCCTCACCAGAACTCCAATATCAAAACTGCTACTCAAACCTGCTCCAACACTGTTCTTTGCCATGCCTTTTATCTTCGATTCCCCACCCACCAAGGGGTGGGGCTCAACACTCTACTGACATGGCCCAGTCAAAGCCCCAGTTATAACTTCATCATGCCCAGATGAACAGATCAGTTTATAAGCATAATCCAATATCTATTTTTGGAATTCATAATTACCTCAAACTGCCCAACTGCTACAGCAAGGGAGTAAAGAGTTTATTAAGAAACAAGAAATGTACATGGTCCATGCTGAGGCGTGGGCCATAGGCATACTGCAGGGTGACTCACGCTCCTGTGGGACTCCAAGTCAGGGCTTTTAAAAGTCTTTCCTCCTCCCCCTTTGTAATGTTGGAGGTGGGGCCCCAGCTGTTTGCTGTTCGGATTTGTTGCCCCACCTGTCATTTCTCAGGGGCCAATGGTGAGGCCTTTTGAGGGTATCTGGGGCCTTCCCTTGACCCTGAAGGAGATTCTCATTCCAAATGAGATTCTCACGGCCCGGAACTTGCAGGGCTTTTCTGGCAGCTTTCATCTCAGGACGTTTCTGGGTGGAGACTCACAGCCATGTTGTCTGTTAGCCATGTTGTCTGCCGGGCCAGACACCTTCCCCTTTTCGCTATACTAACCTGTCTCACTAATATAGAGCAATCTCCCACTGTTTAGCACACAAATCCCTTCAATATATCTTCCAGAACAGTGCTGTCTAAAAGAACATTATGCAATGATGGAATTGTTCTCTACTGTGTTGTCCAAAATGGTAGCCACTAGCCACATGTGGCTATCAGTCAGTTGAAATGTGTCTTGTATAAAGGAAAAACTATTTATTTTAATTTAAATTTAAAGAGCCATATGTAGAGAGTGTTTACCACATTGGACATCATAGTTCTAGACTAATATTGGGTAAATCTACTCAGAACTACTGATGTGAAACTGGGTGAATAACAATGTTTTGATGTTAAGTATAAGCCATGCCCTAGCCAGCCTCTATATCTATTTTAGCTCTGTCTTTATCTAAATTTTGTGTATGACTTGTATTAAAAACTATATGTATAGTGATTTTTAATTATTATATCATTAGGAAGAAAAAAATATCACTGTGCTTTACCACATACAAGACGGTATTCAAGGAACTATGAGTACTAGAAGATAGATTCAGAACTGAAGAGCTTAAAGCAATGTTTAGCTCCTAAGTCAGCCAGTGTCTAGCAAATATCCGTAAGCTCCTCTTCATTTCCCAGCCTTCTCTGCAGTTAGTTTAGAGCCATGTTAGTAGTGCTGGCCAATGAGGCATAAAATGTCACTTTGGGAAAGGCTGTTAAGAACTAGTCTATCAGTCCCAGTGACCTTGGAAGATCCCATGTTTCATAAGGCAAAGTGATATGATGGAAGAAGGCAGATCAGTCTGTGACATAAGAAATAAAGCTTTGTTCCAAAACACCACTAAAATTTTTAGATTTCTCTATATAACATCTTTAGTATTCTTTCATACTTTAACTCATCACCAATTCAGTTTCAAGGGGAAATAGGGCTATGATTACAAGAAAACAAGAGTTTGCCTGGAGATCCCCTAGGGCATCTCTTCGTATTACCATGACCTATGATTAAAGTCAATGGAAAACTGTAACACCCCAATCCAGGCAGGACTACCAATGGCTCAGAAATTTCAGGAATGAAGGCTTGGGTCACCCCATCAGGAAAAGAACCATGGCCAGCTGAAGTGCTTGCTGAGGATGGAGGGAATATGAAATGGGTAGTGGAAAAAAGTAGTTATAAATATGTACTTAATAAACTTAAGGTATCAGTTGTAAGTCATAGGGTAACCACTAAGAAAATATGAAAGAAAAAAGAAAAGGAAATGGGAAGGAAAGCAAAAGAAAATATTAAAATAAAATGAATTAAACACAAAATAAGGAGAAATGGAGAATGAGGGAAAATACAAGACATAAAGAAAATAAAACAACAGAAGTCCTATTTTATTAATAATTCATTTAAATGTAAAAGGGGTTAACTTTCCAATTAAAAAGCAGAGGTTGGCAGAGTAATAAAAATAAATAAATCATGATCCAACTCTAAGCTGTCTAAAAGAGATTAAACTGTAAATCCCAAAACACTAATGGGTTGAAAGTGAAAAAATGGAAAATGATTATCCCAGCAAATAAGAACCAAAACTGAGTTGTGGTGTCTATATTAGAGAATTATAGACTTTAAGACCAGTATATTTACAAAATGAGAAAAGATATTATATATTGATAAAAGGTGAAGGCATCAAGAATATATGACAATTATGAACACATATGCACATAGCCAAAGATCCCACAAATATATGAGGGAATAACTGAGAGAACTGGAATCAGAAATACAGTTCTACAGTAATAGTCAATAAACTTCAATATTCTACATTCAGTAAGGTTTAGAACTACTAGACAGAAAATTAACAAGGAAACACAGGAGTTAATTCAACACTATAAGCCAACTAAACCTCACATACATATACAGAATACTTAAACCAAATAGAGTAAAATACATCTCAAGTGCACATGGGACTTTCTTCAGGAAAGAACATATGTTAGAGTACCAAAAAAAAATCTCAATAAATTTAGAAGGACTGAAGTTATACAAAATATCATCTTTTACCACAAAGAAATAAAGCTACAAACCAATGACAAGGAAAACAGGAAAATCCACAAATATGTGAAAAATAAAAAATACGCTGTTAAACTACTAAGGAATCAAAGAAGGTAAGAAGATTCTAGAATGTAAAATAGAAAATACTTTGAGAAGAATATGACAAAAAAATATCAAACATAGGAATCAGGGAAAATAGTGCTCAGAAATTTATACATGTAAATGCCTACATTTAAAAATAGTTAAAACAATGATCTCAAATGAATCAAGTAACTTCACACTTTAAGAACTATAAGATTAACAAACTCAAAGCTAGCAGAACTAAGAGCTTTTAGGGTGGGGGTGGGGGTGGAGGAGGGCTCCCTGGCCCTTAGGCCAAGGGGACACTTTCCCCGGGCCAGCTGAGGGCCGAGCCGAGGTGCCTCCCTCAGAGGGCTCCCGTCTGCGCGGCGTCAGCGGCTACTGATGACAGCTCCTCCTTGGTCTCATCCTCCGCCCCCCGCCCGCAGAGGCGCTTTTGTGTCGGAGCTGCGCCGCCAGACCCAGACAGTAAGTGCGGCAGCGGCGGCAGCTCCCACGGCTCTTACTCTCTCCGGTCTTGGTCCCGTGGTAACCGCCGTCAGCCTCCGTGGCCTCGGCTCGGGGCGCAGGTAGCTGCGCGCGGCCACTGGCTCGGACCAATTCCACACAACCCCTCGCGCCCTCTGCCTGGCGCGCTCCTTCTGCACCACCCAGGAGAGGCCGCCCGCCCAAGCCGCCGCCGCCACCGGCTGCCTCAGGAACAGCAAAGATGCAGGACCTATGCGAAGAGGAGAAGGCTGAAGCCCCGGCGCCAGGCCAACAAGCAAATCAATGGGATCAGGGACCACCCGCTGCTGCTGGGTGCTGGGGAACTGTGAAGCAAATGAGGATCCTGCATGTTAATGGGTTTAAGGAAGAGGGTAGGGAAGAGGGCCTGCCGGCTGCAAGAGAAATAGCAATGGTGAGGCCGCCATAAAAGTGCAGGACGTCTAAAACAACCTGAAAGAGGCCATTGAAACCATCCTGGCGGCCATGAGCAACTTGATGCTCCGTCCCTACCCCTATGGAGCTGGCCAACCCTGAGAACCAGGTCGGAGTGGACTACCTCCTGGACATGAACAATGTACCTGGCTTTGATTTCCCTCCCGAATTCTAGGAGCACACTAAGGCTCAGTGGGAGGAAGAGAGTATGTCTCACCTGCTCTCAGCAGGCCTACTAGACCAATGGATTGACTGTGCCCAAAACTTTCTGAACAAGGGTGATGTCATCAAGTAGGCTGACTATGTGCTAAGGGACCAGGACCTGCTTTTCTGCTGCATCCTGACTTCTGGAATCTTTCAGACCAAATTCCAGGTGGACACAGTAAACTTCCACATGTTCTACGTGGGTGGCCAGTGCAATGAATGTTGCAAGTGGATCCAGTGTTGCAGTGATGTGACAGCCATTATTTTCCTCATACCCAGCAGCAGCTACAAATGGTCATTCCAGAGGACAACCAGATCACCCCACCTGCAGGGGGTCCTGAATCTCTTCAAGAGCATCTGGAACAATAGATGGCTGCACACCATCACTGTGATTCTGTTCTTCAACAAGCAAGATCTGCTTGCTGATAAAGTCTTTGGAAAGTTGAAGATGGTGGACCACTTTCCAGAATTTGCTTCCAATACTACCTCTGAGGATGCTACTTCCAAGCCTGGAGAGGACTCATGCTTAACCTGGACCAAGTACTTCATCCAGGATGAACTCCTGAGAATCAGCGCTGCCAGTGGAGATGGGTTCCACTACTGAAAGCCCCACTTCATGTGTGCTGTGGACACTGAGAACATTCGCCTCTTGTTCAGTGAGTGCCGATTTGGCATCCAGTGTCTGCATGTTTGACAGTACAAGCTTCTCTTAGAAGGGAACCCCTAAATTTAATTAAAGACTTAAGCACAATTAATTGAAAGTGAAACACAGTTGTACACCCAGTTGATTGCCCACCATAGGGCATGTTTAAGAATGCAAACTTTCCTTTCCCCTGAGTAATTTTTTGAAGCCCCCTTTTCCCTTCAGCTTGCTTTAAATGTTCCAAATTTAGAAAGCTTAAGGCAGTCTACAAGAAAAGAAAAGAAAAGAAAAGAAAAGAAATAAATAAAGGAAGAAAGGAAGGAACAGCAGAACTATAACAAGAGACTGAATCAGTAATCAAAATCTTACCAGCAAAGAAAATCCAGGAGAAGATGGCTTCACTGGTGATTTGTATTAAACGTTTAAAGAAGAATTAACACAAATACTTTTCAAACAATTCCAAAATATAGAGATGAGAGAAATTTTATAATTCATTCATGAGGGCATGATTAACCTGATATTAAAGATTCCACAAGACAACTACAGACTAATAGTTATTGTGAATTTGTACACAAAATCCCCAACAACACACCTGCAAACTAAATCCAACAGCATATTTACATGGATATACAGCAGGACCAAGTAGGATTTATCCCTAGATTTCAAGAATGGTTCAATATATAAAAATCAAGGAATAAAAACATTATAATGCTATAGTGATTAAAATGTTGTGGTAATGGTGAAAAAAATAGAATATAATTGGAACAGAATAGAGAGAAAAGTATATCCACGTGAATACAGTCAACAGTCAACTAACCTATTGAGGGTACTTTTCTAGTTTTCTTGTTTCTTAATAAACTCTTTTTTTTTAAACTTTATGTACATTTAATAATTGAAAACATAAACAATTAAAAACTAAAAAGTAAACACAGATGAATAAATATATACATTTCTCAATTAAATGTAATGGATACATGTACATTTTTTTTTTTTTTGAATCAAACAATATATTACACAATATATTTGGTTCATAGTAATGCATTCATACAGTATTTGTCCTTTTGTGTCTGGCTTACTTCACTCAACATAATGTCCTCCAGGTTCATTAATAAACTCTTTACTCCCTCGCCTACTCTATAGCATGTCCTTAAATTCTTTTATGTGACATAGCCAAGGACCTAGAAGCCCAGAACCCAGAGTGTTCCGCTAATACTGTAACAAAGGAGCAAAGGGAATTTGAGAGGGAAATGGTAGTCTTTCAAGCAAATGGTGATGGAAGCACTGAACAACCATATGCAGACAAAAAGAATATAGACATAGATTTTACACATTTCACAGAAACTAACTCAAAATGGATCATGCACCTAAAATAAATATATACAACTTCTATAAGGTTAAGCATAAAAAATCTAGGTGGCCTTGGGTTTAGCAATGAATTTTTATATACAATGCCAAAAACATGATTTATTTAAAAAATTGTGCTTCATTAAATTTTTTTAAATGCTGATCTGCATTAGATGCTATTAAGAAATGAAAAGGTAACCTACAGACTGGGAGGAAATGTATGCAAAACATATCTGATAAAGTATTTGCATCCAAAATATACAAGGAACACTTAAAACTCAACAATAAGAAAACCGCCCAATTTATAAATGGAAAAAAGGTCTGAACAGATACCTCAACAAAAAGATATACATATGACAAATACACATATGAAAGGATTCTGAACATCAAATGTTGTTAGGGAAATGCAAATTTTAAAAACATGAAACCCACTGTCACCATTGTTACTCAATATTGTACTAGAAGTTCTAACTGGGGCAATGAGACAAGAAAAAAAAATAAATTAAAGGCATCCAATAGGAAAAGAGGAAATAAAATTCTCACTGTTTGCAGATGACATGATCTTGTACTTAGAAAATCCTGAAGTATCCATGACACAGCTACTTGAGCTAATAAAAAGTTCAGCAAAGAGGCAGGATACAAGATCAACACACAAAAATCAGTAATGTTTTTGTACACTAGTACTGAACAATCTGAGGAGGGAATCAGGGGGGAAATTCCATTTTCAATAGCAACAAAAAGACTCAAATACTTAGGAATTAATTTAACCAAAGAAGTACAGGACCTATATGGAGAAAACTACAAAACAATGCTAAAATAAGTTTTAAAAGATCTAAACAAATGGAAAGACACGTTCATGGATTGGAAGAATAAATATAGTGAAGATGTCAATCTTACCCAAACTGATTAATAGACTCAATGCAATACCAATCAAAATCCCAACCACTTACTTTACAGAATTAGAAAAGGCAATCACCAAATTAATATAAAAGGGAAAGTGCACCCAAATAGCCAAAAACATTCTAAAAAAGAAGAGCGATATGGAAGGAATTTCACTGCTTGACCTTGACGCATATTACAAAGCTACAGTGGACAAAACAGCATGGTACTGGCATAAAGATAGACACATTGATCAGAAAACCCAGAATAAACCCTCATCTATACAGTCAACTGGTTTTTGACAAACCCAACAAGTTAATGTTAATGGGACAAAACAGTCTCTTCAACAAATGGTACTGGGACAACTCGATATCTATAACCAAAAGAATAAAAGAAGACCCCTATCTCACTCCCTATACAAGAATCAACTCAAAATGGATCAAAGACCTCAATATAAAAGCCATGACCATAAAACTACTAGAAGAAAATGTAGGGAAACATCTTCAAGACCTTGTAGTAGGTGGTGGTTTCTTGGACCTTACACCCAAAGCATGTGCAACAAAAGAAAAAATAGATAAATGGGACCTCCTCAAAATTCAACACTTTTGCACCTCACAGGGCTTTGTCAAAAGGGTGAAAAGGCAGCCAACTCAATGGGAGAAAATATTTGGAAATCATGTATCCGATAAGGGTTTAATATACAGGATATATAAAGAGATGTTACAACTCAACAATAAAAAGACAAATGACCCAATTAAAAAATGGGCAAAAGACTTGAATAGACATTTCTCCAAAGAAGAAATGCAAATGGCAAAAAAAAACACATGAAGAGATGCTCAACATCACTCATGATTAGGGAAATGCAAATCAAAACTACAGTGAGATATCATTTCACACCTATCAGAATGGCCAGTATGAAAAAGGCAGAGAACTACAAGTGTTGGAGAGGATGTGGAGAGATAGGAACACGTCTTCACTGTTGGTGGGAATGCAGAATGACAAACCCACCAAGTTAATGTTAATGGGACAAAACAGTCTCTTCAACAAATGGTGCTGGGACAACTCGATATCTATAACCAAAAGAATAAAAGAAGACCCCTATCTCACTCCCTATACAAGAATCAACTCAACTTTGGAGGACTGTTTGGCAGTTCCTAAAGAAGTTGAATGTAGACTTGCCATGTGACCCTGCAATACTACTACTGGTTATATACCCAGAAGAACTGAGAGCAGTGACACAAACAGACAACTGCATACCGATGTTCATAGCAACATTATTCATGATTACCAAAAGCTGGAAACAACCCAGGTGCCCATCAACAGATGAATGGATAAACAAACTGTGGTCTAGTCACACAATGGAATATTATGCAGCTGTAAGAAGAAATGAAGTCATAAAACATATGACAAGATGGATGAACCTGGAGGACATTATATTGAGTGAAGGAAGCCAGACACAAAAGGACAAATACTGTATGATGCGTTACTATGAACCAAATATATTGTGTAACATATTGTATGATTCAAAAAATTTATATGTATCCAGTACATTTAAATGAGAAATGTATGTTTTTAGTCAACTGTGTTTTCTTTTTAGTTTTTAATTGTTTATATTTTCAATTATTAAATATACAAAAAAAAAAAAAAAAAATTAGATACCACTTGTATTAGTCAGCCAAAGGGGTGCTGATGCAAAGTACTGGAAGTCTTTTGGGTCTTATAAAGGGTATTTATTTGGGGTAGAAGCTTACCATTGCCAGGCCATAGCATGTAAGTTACTTCCCTCACCAAAGTCTGTTGCCACATCTTGGAGCAAGATGGTTGCCAATGTCTGCAAGGGTCTAACCTTTCTCTTCCTCTTAAGGCTTCATGGTCCAGTTTCTTCCGATATTAGCTGGAGGCTGGGATAAGTCTCATCTCTCTCCTGGAACTCATTTCTTTCCTGACTCAGCTGCTCTGTTCTCTCCACAAGGTTAGTTGTAGTCCATCAGGCTCTCTCTTCTTGGGGCCTCTGCCATGTCTATAGAGCCATCTCTATTCCTCTGTGCTCTTCTCCTGTGTGTTTATGTCCCAGGGTTCCAGCATCCAAAACTCCCCAACAAACTCCTCTGCCTTGTCGTTTTCTCTGTAAATCCCTGCCCAACAAGGGGGCAGGGACTCAATATCCCACTGATGTGGCCCAATCAAAGGCCTAATCATAATTGAATCAACCAACAGTGAACCCTCTGAACATAATACAATCTAATACACCTAGTGGAACAGACCAATTTGCAAACATAATCCAATATCTAGTTTTGGAATTCATAAACAATACCAAACTCCTACACCACTATACATCTATTCGAATGGTCAAAGTCCCAAACGCTGAAAACTCCAAATGCTCACAGGATATGGAGCAACAGGAACTCTCATTCATTTCTGGTAAGAAAACAAAATGGTACAGTCATTTTGAAAGACAGTCTGGCAGTTTCTTATAAAGCTAAACACAGGTTTATCACAAACCCAGCACTTGTGTTCCTAAGTATTTAAACTAAATGAGTTGAAAATATATGTCCACACAAAAACCTACAAAAAGATGTTTATAGTAACATATTCATAATTGCCCAATATTGGAATTAACCGATATACTCTTCTATAGTGGCATGGAAAAACAATGCCATACATACATACAATGGATTGGTATTCAGTGATCAAAAGAAATGAGCTATGAAGCCATGGAAAACTATGGAGAAACCTTAAATGCATATTTCTAAGTGAAAGAAGCCAGTCTACAAAAACCTAAATATTATCTAATTTTAAGTATATGACATTCTGGAATAGGCAATATTATAGAATCAGTAAAAAGTTCAGTGGTTGTCAGAGTTTCAGGAGGAGGCAGGGAAGGGTGAATTGGTGGAGCACTGACATTTATAGGTGAGTGAAACTATTCTGTGTGGTACTATAATGGATATATGACTTTACACATTTGTCAAAACCCCTGGAGTACTGAACACAAAAAGTAAACTCTCATGCAATCATCTATGTACTTCAGTTGATAAAAATGCATTAATATTGGTTCATCAATTGTAAAAATGTACCACACTAATGCAAGATGTTAATAAAAAAAAAACTGTGTGCAGACAGTGTAGAGAGAGGATATTGAAAGTAATTGTATTTTGTTTTTTTTTTAAGATTTTATTTATTTATTCATTTATCCCCCCCTTGCTGCTTGCGCTCGCTGGGTCAGCTAACCACGCCGTGTGGGCGGGCTTGCCTTCACCAGGAGGCCCCGGGAACCGAACCCGGGGCCTCCCATATGGTAAACGGGAGCCGCACTGATTGAGCCACAGCTGCTTCCCTGAAAGTAATTGTATTTTGTGCACAATTTTTCCATAGACTTAAAAGTGTGCTGAAAAATAAATTCTATTGTAGGCAACTATAATACAGTTTACTAGGGGCCCAGGTGGGTGTAGGGAATGGGAAATTAATGCTAAATTGATACAGAGTTTTTGTTTGGGGTGATAGAAAAATTTGGATGATGGATGGTAGTGATAGTATGGTGAATATAATTTATAATACTGAATTGTATATATGAAAATGGTTAAAATGGAACATTTTAGGTCATATATATGTTACCAGAATTTAAAATAATGTTTAAAATCATAGAACTGTACAACAAAAACTGTACCCTAATGTAAACTATGGTCTATAGTTAACCCAATAATTTTAGTAACAGTGTTTCAATTTTAACAATTTACCACAATAATGCAAAATGTTAAAAATAGTGAAAACTGTGTGCATGAGATGAGTATATAGGAATTCTGTATTTCATGCATGATTTTTCTGTAAATCTAAAACTTCTTTAATAAAATAATTAGAATAAAGTCTATTGAAAAAAAACACAACAAAGTAACATGCAGTTACTTTGTTGAGTTAACTCAACAAAGGGGAAAAAACCAACACCTCTGATCACATCTATTGCCAAGAAAAACTATTTGACAAAATCCTATAACTGTTCATGATTAAAAACTAACAAACAAGCAAACAAAACTAGAAATACATATCTAGCATTATACTCAATAGTGAGATTGAGAGCTTTCCTGATAAAATCAGGGACAAATCAAAGATGTCTTCTTTCATCACTGCTATTCATTATTGTCCTGTATGTCCTAGCCAGAACAGTTAGGCAAGGAAAAGTATCCAAATTTGAAAAGAAGAAGTAAAACCATCTGTATTTGTAGGTAACATGATATGTACATAAAAATCCTTTAGAATTCACAAAAATCGTGTTAGAACTAATAAAAATTTTCAGCAATGTTGCATAAAAATGAGTTGTATTTCTGTATCATAACAAAAAGCAATCTGAAAAGGAAATCAATAAAACAATTTCTTTTACAACAGCATGAAAAAGAACAAAATACATCTGTAGATATTTAACCAAGGAGATGTAAAATTTGTAACCTGAAAACTACATGCCATTGCTGAAATACATTAAAGGAGGGGGGCCTGGGGAAGAAATTTTAGGGACTTAACAGTAATTAAAACCATTTAACATCACTATTGGCTCATGAGAAATTAAACATTGCAATTAAGCTAAATAACATGATATGACCAATGCAGTAAAAAATAATATTTTGAAAAGTTAATTTTCACGAAATTTGAGAAATTAATATTAAAACAAATATTAAAAACCAGATGTATATTTTTAAAACTTAAAATAATGTTTAATTTTAAATTACACCTAGTTCTCAGTTTTTAATAATTTTCTTTACTTTAATGTTCCAAGAAGTGTATTGCCCATTAAAAATTAATAAAAACCTGGGAAGTGGATGTGGCTCAAACAATTGGGCTCCATTTACCATATGGGAGGTCCAGGGTTTGATTCCTGGGGACTCCTGGTGAAGGCAAGTTGGCCCACATGGTGAGCTGGCTCAAACGGAGAGCTGGCCCACGCGGGGTGCTGGCCGATGCAGGAGAGCTGGCCCGCTCAGGAGTGCTGGCCTGTGCGGACAGCTAGCGCTCCAAATGATGTAACAAAAAGAGACACAGAGGAGAGATAATAAGAGATGCAGCAGACCAGGGAGCTGAGGTGGTACCTTTCTCCCACTCTGGAAGGTACCAGGATTGGTTCCCAATGCCGCTTAAGAGAAGACAGACACAGAAGAACACACAGCAAATGGACAGAGAGAGCAGACAATGGGGCAGGGGGGAGAGAAATAAATAAATAAATTCCTTCAAAAAATTAATAAAAACTTGTAAACAGGGGCACCCATGTTCCCTTTCTTTTGGGGCTTCAATATGGCTCATCTGGCACCAGCCTGTCCCCAGCTTTCCCAACTGGACTACCAGTATTTTATATATTTTTATCACTTTCTCTGAATCTATCTGAATTTTGTATGAAAAACAATCTTGAATCAGTAAAAGATACAGCAGCATGCCCTATTTGGAAAGTTGCATAAGTCTTTCTAAAGTATTCCATGAGAAAGTAAAGAATAAACCTATGGGCACAGTGCAGAAAATGATAGTTTCTGTTCTCCCTGTCTAAGAGCAATCACCTGGCAGAACACAGGGCAAAGCCCCCTCCTCAGGAGATTCATGAAGAGGAAGCTTTTTATTCATTATGGATGCCCAAGTTGTCCCATTGCTGTGAGTGCTACCCCTGTAGGCTCCACCTGGAAGAAGCTCTTTTCCTTACAGAGGGGGAGGCACCATAGTCCCTGAAGCCCAACAGGGAACCTTTGCTGTATTGTTTGAAGCTCACTTGGGTCAAAAACCCAGGTCAGACACCCTCTCCTGGCTTTGGAGAGTAGCATAGGAATCTTGGCCCTGTTTTGCTGTGGACATGAGCCCCTCCAGGCAGGAATTTCTGAAATTAAGTATTCCTATTATTCAGTGCCATAAATTTGCAAGTTAAAAGAAATGGAGCTAACAACTGCCTTAATGAGAAGGCAAGGAGATAACAAGAAGCAAAGTACAAGGTCAATATACAAAAGTGAATTGATTTCACCTTCCTAGCAATAAACAAACAAACAAAAAAAAAAACAAGTAAACAAATGCATTTATAATAGTAAACACACACAAGAATTCCTTTGGTTTAAACCAAAGAAAATATGTAAATTCTTCATTTTGTAGACTATGAAAAACTTGAAAGAAATAAAAGAAAATCTAAATGAATGGAGAAATATTCTTCTTTAATGGAGCATAGACTCAGAATAATTAACATGACACTCACACTTAGGTGAGTAGATGAGGCTTAGTGGATGAGTGTGTGCTTTCCATGTATGAGGTCCTGGGTTCAATCCCTGGTACTTCCTTAAAAAAGAAAAATAAATAAAATAAAAGATGTCAATTGCTCCCAACTAGATTGATAGAGTCAATGAAATCTCAGTCAAAATCCCAGCAAGATATTTTGTAGATACTGACAAACTGTTCCAAATCCTAGAAGAGCATACAAATTACTTCAGAATAAAGTTGAAGAATTCAAATTGTCTGAATCCAAAACTTATAATAAAGGTACATTAATTAAGAGAGTGTGACTTTCACACACAGAAAAATGAAAGAGAATAGAGTCCGTATATAAACCCATGCAAATATAGAAAGAGAATTAAAACTGTCTTCTTTAATTATCCATCATCCACTTTAATTAACCTGAGGGCAAGAACTGAGTCTCTGGCCTGGTATACCCATGGTGTCAATCTCAGCTCTGGGCAAAAAGTTCTCACATGTTCATCAGATGAATGAAGAAATTATGTGGATCATTCAGTTGTCCAGTATACAGAGTGACTCATGTCACAGTAGCCCCAACCTTCGGTTGTTAAATTAACTTGTCTGAAAGGGTGCTTTTGGGAGAACATTCCTAAATGCTTGCATCCTATTGTCCATGAGCTGTATATTAAAAGTAACCCACACCAAGACAGGTGACTGACTTCATAACCTCGAGGCAGGGTTCAATTGCAGCTGCCCCAACAGCCCGTGCGGGGTAAGGAATCTTGTTGAAGAAACAGTCTGGCTGTGGCAAGTGATGACTTCCCAACTTGATCAGATAAAGAGCTGTGCAATAACTTCAAGTACCTAAGTGTGAGTGTAACTTATTTGGTGGCCAAGCCTGGCAAAGCTGTTGGAGTGAATACTTGATTTTTTTTTTTTTTAAATGTTAAAATAAAGACTTTTGCATGGACTTGTATTCTAACTTCAATAGCATCTCCTCAGGAATGCTCTCACTGTCTGCCCAACCTCCTGTTAAGCTTGGTTGGGTGTCTAGTCCTCTTTAACCACTTACCCCCATATGAGACTTTGTGAAATAGGAACACATGCTCTACCTCCATCTCAGGACTGGCTTGGGACATTGAGACCATGTCTCAAAGCTGTTTCTAAATGTTAAGGCCTTATTTTTTATTACATTGGAGTTATGGCATGTGTGCAAACTTTAAAAATAAATGCATACTTAAATACATTAAAAAAAAAAAAAAGGTAGCAGTGAACTGAAAGAAATTGCTCAGGCTCTGGGTATCTGTTTATTTCTATTGTAAAAAAGAAACCTTTTCTGAAATTTGAAGGTGGAAGCAATGAATTGCTCCTCGTGGGCCACTCTCTGGCTCTGTTGTTAGCCTGGGCCTTGGCTTTTTGTGCCCTGGTGGCAGCAGGGTTACCTGTTCTACATCCAGCTTAAGCCACTTCAGTTTCTGAAAGGCTGTCCTGGCTCCAGCCCATGAGGACCTCTTTCTGGTTCCCTGGCCACTAACTGGGCAGTTCTCTACTCAAGCCAAGCTGGAGTATTCTTGTCACCCCTTTCACTCTTATTTTAGTTATTTGTGTCCTCATTCTTTTTTCCTTTGTCTGACTAGCTATTGAGCTGTCAATTTTTAAAATATATTCAAAGAACCATCTTTTTGTTTCCTCTAATATATCCTGTTTTTTACTATATATTTAATTCACATCCACTAATCTTTGTTATTTCCTTGCTTTTGACTTTAGTTTGGTCTCTTTTCCTAGATCCTCCAAATACAAGGTTGTCTCTGATTAGAGATCTTTCTTTTTTTTAATGTAAGTATTTAGAGCTATAAAATTTCCTCTCAGCTTTGTCTGTGATGTACCCCATAAGTGTTGGTATATTGTGTTTTCATTTTCTTACACCTGGAATATTTCTCAATTTCCCTGTGATTTCTTCTTTGACCCATTGTTTTTCAAGTGTGTTATTTCCAGTTCTATCCCTGTGATTGCGTTCTAGTTTCATTTCTTTGTGGTTGGAGAAGGTACATTGTATGATTTCTATATTTTTTAATTTATTGACACATGGTTTTTGATCAAGGAAATGGACTATCCAGAGGGATGACCCACGTGCACAATAGAAGGATGTGTATTATGCTGCTGCTGGGTGGAGTGCTCTCTCTATATATACATATCTGTTAGTGTTAGTTGGTTTATAATATCTTTCCAGTCTTCTATTTCCTTATTGCTCTTCTGTCGTAATGGTCTATCCTTTTTGAAAGTGTTGTATTGAAATATCCCACTATTAGTGTGTTTCAATTTGCTAAAAGCTGCTGGGAGCAATATGCCAGAAATGGATTAGCTTTTATAATGGGAATTTATTAGGTTAAAAGCTTATAATTCTCGGCTGTGAAAATGTCCAAATCCAGGCATCATCGGGATGCTGGTGATCCTGGACTCCTTCCACATGGAGTCATCTGTTTCTCTTCTGGGTCTGTGCTTCAGCTTCTGGCTGCTTTGTCTGTGGCTTCCTCTCTCCCGGGATCTTCTCTGGGCTCCTGGTTCATTCTCTCTGTCTCTGCAGCTTTTTCCCTGTGTCTCTGATTTCAGTCCTCTGTTTATACAGGACACCAGCAAGAAGACAAAGTCCCACCCTGGCCACACCTCATTGACATAATCCAATCAAAGGGTCTCACACCCACAGGAATAGATTAGCTTCCAGATGATCTTTTCTGGGATCCATAAAAAGCTTCCAATTGTCACAATGTGGAACTGTTTTTCTCATCAAATCTCTCAATATTTGCTTCATATATTTTGGCATTCTGTGCTTAAATGCATATATAATATTAGCTTATTGAATTGTTTCCTTTATCACTATGTCATAACGTTCTTTGTTCCTCCTAAGAGGAACTTAGGAGTTCTGTAAGAGGAACTTACTGTTTGCATGTTATATTTTTTGTCCATCCTTTCACCTTCAATCCAACTGTGTCTTTCAATTTAAGGTGTTTTGAAAATACCATTTAATTAGGTCATGCTTTTCCATTCATTCTGCCAATCTCTGTCTGGAGAGATTAATCCATTTATATTGAAAGTAACATACTGATAATGCAGACTTTTAAACTGTTTGCTGTTTGTAATTCATATATTTTTTACCTCAATTCTTCTCTTAATGCCTTCTCTCATATTTATTTGATTTTTTTATTGTGCCATTTTGAGTTCCTTCTCATTTCTGTATAAATTTGTCATATATTTGTCTTTGTAATTAACAGCAGACTAAATTTAACACCATAAATCTATAAGAATAATATCTGATTTGATATGAATTTAATTTTAATAGCACGTACATACCCTGTTACTATACTCCTCTCTCTATCCAACTTTTTGTTTCACTTATTATAAATTATATATTTATATATGATGTGTCCAAAACAAAAAAATATTATTAGTTTTTATGCATTTGATTTATAAGACCTATAAGAAGCCAAAAGTGGAGTTACATAAGAAAATGTACAATACAATAGTACTGGCATTTTTAATTACCCATTTGGTTCCTTTACTGGAGGTTTTTATTTCTGTATGATATTTTGATCCACTGCTTAGTGTCCTTTTCTTTCAGTCTGAAAAAGTCCTATTAACACTAGTTGTAGGCCAGGTTTTGTGGTGATAAACACCCTCAGCATTTTTTTTTTTTTAATGTGGGACTATCTTAATCTGTCCCTCATTTTTGAAAGACAGTCTCACCGAATATAAAATTCTTGGTTTGCAATTGTTTTATTTCAGTACGTAAATATTTTTCCACACTGCATTCCTTTTTTTAAGATTTTATAACAAGTTTGACTTTTTTATTTCTTAAAACTATCTTCTAAAGTATAATAGTATAATACAGAAAATGCTACTTTAAGTATGTAATAAGTAACTTTAAATACACTTGATAAAATGGAAGAAAATCATAATGCTAAGGAGAGACAATTACATCAAATTTTACCATGCACTAACATTAATCTGACAACTAGGTACACTTCCAATAATGGTTTTTCTAAATTTAAGGGAAAGATATCATGAAACTGTAATTCAATAGGACACAGATTGACTTCTTTTGCAGGAATTTCAAAAGCTGTGATGGCTTAACTGTTCTACTCTATTAGAAACAATGTGCAGTCTTGAGTATTACACCCATACATCATGCACTTTCTTAGAATAAAAGGAATTTGTTTGCTTTATAAAATTGCCACAAATCAGGAAAAAAAAATCACTTTTTCCAGCCCCATGTTCTGATTGGGGTTTTAGAGGAATCAATATTTGCCAAAGAGAGTAATAACCTTCAAAAGCAGTAAAACTTCAATGATCAATTTGTATATACCCCAATGGATATACAAATAACTAGGTTATTTGATTTATAATCTAAATAATAACTAGGTTATTTCTGATAACTAGGTTATGTTGTTTTATGTTATGTTATGTTATTTATTTATTTATTTTTCACCATGCTGAAATGGGATTTATTCCAGATATGCAAGGGTGATTCAACATAACAGAATCAATTAATGTAATACACCACATTAACAAAATGGAGGAGAAAATCACATGATCATCTCAATTAGCACAGAAAAGTCATTTGACAAAATCCAGCATCCTTTCTTGATAAAAACACTTAGAAAAATAGGAATAGAAGGAAATTCCTCAACATGATAAATTTAAATACACTTGATAAAATGGAAGAAAATCAGAATGCTAAGGAGAGACAATTACATCAAATTTTACCATGCACTAACATTAATCTGACAACTAGGTAGAGGAGGTGGGTGTGGCTCAAGCAATTGGGCTTCCGACTACCATATGGGAGGACCTGGGTTCAATCCCTAGGGCCTTCTGGTAAAGGTGTCCCCCAGGCCCCGCGCTGTGAGCCACGCAGCGAGATGATGACAAGGATATTTTGTTTTAGACTATTTAGACACTATTCCCTGCAAATGCCAACTTTTTAACAGGACTCAGACCTAACTCACTGATTGCTTCTATCTGGTTAGTCACTCGTTCAGTCCATGTTTTTATCCTGGTTTCAACTAAGTCTTATTTCACTCTTGTTTTTTTGTTTCTCTCTGTTTGAAAGTTGTCATACAGTAGGATATGCTCTCAGTCCTCTTTGGAAGTCTATATTAGAGAGCAAAAAGCAATAACAGACTTATCACTGATTACATTCCCCAGAGTTCTCCAGTTCATACTCAACTCCCTTGGTCAAGAGTGCCTTTTGATGACAGGTCTGGCTTGAAAAAGTGATGATGGACCTGCACACTGACTGCACCTGACAGTCTTGACTACCAATGCAAGCATGACCTAAGGGACAACAGGCATAAAGCAACAGGCATAAAGATTCTTCTTACCTCTATGCACGTCTACTGAGGTCATCAACACTCACCCTCAACAGGCACATTGAATCACTAAGGGCCTCAAAGGACTTCCTATGAGAACAAACCCAATTGTTGCTTGCCTGGTCACCGACCAAGCTCTTCAAACAATTATAAATGTAACAGAATTCTTAGGACACAAGAACATCCTCTTTAACTCAGAAATGAGTAAGGAAACATGTACAATACATGAATGCAGAGCAATAAATTCTAATCAATGCTGCAGAAGGATTCTGTTAGTATAACACCAATAAGCTCAAGCTAATTAAAAAACATAATATTTAGGATGGGATGGGCTGGGTGACAGTCCAGAAATTGCCCATTTAAATTCTTAGCTTATATTGTATTTAAATATTCTAAAGCAAGTGTTCTCTATAATGGACAAAAAACAGACAATGTTTCTGCACCTAACTCTAAACGTGAAAATGGGTCCACAGGCACACTCTTAACCGTTTTTCCAAAGAAATAGGTTCAAACGGCTTTCCCATGCAGAGCTATGGCTTCCGGAAAGGGTTGCAAATCAGTCTCTACAGATGAGCTAGTTTCCATTGAAATAGCTCGGTTAGTCTTGTGGGGAGGTCTAGAGTTTCAAGGTAGAGGAATTTTTCTACCCAGGAAGCGGATCAAATCTTCTCCACGTATATAGAGTTCGGCGTTTTTTGACCCAAGCCAACACATCCTCATTGCGTCGCTGAGAGCCAAACTGAGTATCAATGCCAAAACTTCACTGATGGGTGTCCACGCTTTCTTTGTAGAAGCTGGTGATGACGGTGGCTGCATTTTGGAAGGGGATCCAGAGAGAAATCTGGGGGCCGACACACTCGGTCTTTGTAGCGCTGGGCCACGGCCCTGGCCGAGTTCTGGAAAGGTGCCACAGCTGCCGCTGCTTGTGCCCGGGCTGCGCGGCGGCGCCCTCCTCCTGCAGCTCAGCGGCAGCCTCCTGCTCGCTCGGCCTCTGCCAGGCGCTGCCGCTCCCCTCTTGGAGAACCAGTGCCCAGGCCCACGCTCTGGGATCTCGGCCTCGCCTCTTCCTTCGGCTCCTCCATTCTCCGCGGCCTGCCTTGCCTTCGCCGCCACCGCGTCCTACTCAGGCGGGTCCCCGGCGGGAGCGAGGTCGTCCAACGAACCCGCGGCGGTGTCCAGCGGCTGCAGCGTCTCCTAGTGGCCGCCTTGGCCGTCTGCACCCCGAGGGCCTGCGAGCCCAGCCCCAAGGCCCCGCGCAGCCCCGAGCGAACCCCGTCCCGGGGTCGCCAACCCTGGCCCTGCCGGAGGGCGCCGCGAGCAGGTGAGCGCCCCGCTGGCCTCGCCCGCCCGAACCCTCCACCGTCCCCCCCGCCCACCTCCATGGCACCACCGCCTCCCTAGGGCCGTGGCTGCTGACCGCAGGGACCTCCATAAAGCTGAGCCTGCCCCCGGCCCACCCCGAAGACTCCACACTGCATTCTTGCTTCCATAGTTTCACGTGAGAAATCAGCACTTAATCCTTGTTAGGATTCCCTTTTACCTAACTTACTGCTTTTTCTTTGGCAGTTTTTAATCTCTATCCTTGTCTTTGGCATTGGACTGTTTGATTACCATGGGTCTAGGCATGATTCTCTTAAGAGTTTACATGTTTGGGTTTTGGGGGGCTTCTTGAATTTTCATATTTATGTCTTTCATTAAAATTTTCAAATGTTTTGCCATTATTTCTTTGTCACTTGTGTATTTTTAAAAGTTAAAAAATGTACTTACACATTTCATAGGTCATAGGTAGTATCCTAATGGGGAATTTAAATATTGACCTAAGTAATGATGAAGAATCCCTATCAAAAATAGATGGAAAAGAAAAAAAAAAAATAGATGGATGCAGCTTAAGCAAAATATATAGTGAAAAGTTTGACTTATAAAAGCACATTTACAAAAAGTTTAACATATCAGTGAGTGAATTTCAATTTAAGAAGGAAGGAGAAGAGCATTAAAGTAAAAAAAAGATTAGGACTGAAATAAAAAGATAAGATCAGGAATAATGCTGTAACATTTAAAAAATCTATAAGGTAATGAAAGAAAACAAATTCTGAGAGCCACACATTTTCCTATTGATATAAAAGAGGTGGTAATATTGAATTCAAGTGAGATTGTGAACATTAAATGCCACTGATTGTGCAAACACACTTTGTAAATTGTAAAAAACTATGTCTATGCACTTCCATTTTCATTTCATTTATTCAACACTTATTTACTTATCTATTCCATCCACTGTAAGTGCAGTTACAGTTCTTCATGGAATTCACTATCTATGGGAGTGGTGGACATTATCCAATAATGATCCAAATCATTGCATGGTGCAGAGGAGTCCTGCGTGTGTAATGAGAGCATATGGTAGGAGCATGACCTACTCACGGCCATTAGGAAGGATTTGCTGTAAAATGAGGTTCAGGCAAAGAGGAGAGGCCAGAGTGAAAAAAGGAATGTTCTAAGCAAGGGTACGAGCATGTAGTACGTGTAAGGGACATGTAAAGGCCAGTGAACTATGAAGAAAAGAGGGTAGTGGTGATGTGGAAGAATGTGAGGTTTCAGATGTCAGCAGGAGCTATTCAGACACGTGTAGGTCGTGTGTGGTATATTTGCTTTCTAAGAGTGAGATTTCATCACAGTTGAGAATGGAGTGGAAGGGCCAGAATGGTTAGCAATGCCTGGTCCAAGAGAGAGATGATGGTTACTTGAATAAAGATGGTGGTTACAAAGATGTAAAGGGGATGGATTTCAGATATAGCACAAATGTACAGTCTAAATGCATGCTCTAGAGTTAAGGGATGTGGATGAGGATACCTCATCAAATCCTATTGAAAAAGGAGATTTGACTGGTGCCTCCTCGGCATGCAGTCTTCGGTTGTGGACACACTGGGTTATCTACCAGAAAAGTCCCTGAAATGCTGTCCTTCATGCATTTTGGGACAGAAGATTGTAAGGCTACTTATCTGCTGGCCATGACATAAGCTTTATGCCCTGGTCTGATGCATTCCGACCAGGACATCAGACCACGGCATACTTCCTATTATTGGAGAAGTTGGCTATTCTGATTGCTGCTTAATTTGCATACCATTTGCATCATAGCATAGCACTTGGTCTTATTGTATAATACATTTGATGTGTTGTTGAATACAATTAGCAAGTATTTTGTTGAGGATTTTAGCATCCATGTTCATTAGAGAGATTAGTCTGTAGTTTTCCTTTCTTGTGTCTTTAGGAGGCTTTGGTATTAGGGTGATGCTGACATCATAGAATGAGTTAGACAACATTCCCTCCATTCTATTTTTTGGAAGAGTTTAAGCAGGATTGGTGCTAATTCTTTCTGGGATGATTGGTACAATTCAACTACGAAGCCATCTCGTCCTAGGGTCTTTTTATTTGGGAAGTTTTTGATAACAAATTCAATCTCATTACTTGTGATTGGTCTGTTGAGTTCAATTTCTTCTTTTGTCAATGTAGGCTGCTTATGTGTGTTTCTAGAAATGTTTCCATTTCATCTAAGTTATCCATCTTGTTGGCATACAATTATTCAAAGTATCCTTTTATGATATTCCTTATTTCTTTGGAGTCAGGGGTGATATTCCCTTCCTTGTTTCTTAGTTTATATATGTGCATCTTCTCTCTTTTTTCCTTTATTAGTCTAGCTAAGTGCTTGTCAATTTTATTAATCTTCTCAAAGAACCAGCTTTTGGTTTTGTTAATTTTTTCTCATGCTTTCTTATTTTCAATTTCATTTAGCTATCCTCTAATCTTTGCTATTTCTTTCTTTCTACTTGCTTTGTGATTAGTTTGTTTTTCTTTTTCTAATTTCTCCATGTGTGATTTGATTTTAGCTCTTTCTTCTTTTCTAATGTGGATATTTATGACTATACATTTTCCTCTCAGCATTGCTTTTGCTGCATCCCACAAGTTTTGATATGTTGTGTTATCATTTTCATTCCTGTCAAGATAGTTATTGATTTCATTTGCAATTTCCTCCTTGACCCACTGATTGTCTAAGAGTGTGTTGTTTAACTTCTGTATCTTTGTGTCTAATCTGGTTCTCTGCTCTTTACTGATTTTCAGCTTCATTCCATTTTGGTTAGAGAAATTACTTGTATAATTTCAATTTCTGAATTTGTTGAGAGCTGATCTGTGGCCTAGCATCTGGTCTATCCTGGAGAATGATCCATGTGCACTCGAGAAGAAAGTATATCCTGCCATATTTGAGTGTAATGTTCTTTATATATTTATTAGGTCTAGATCCTCTGCAGTATTATTCAAGGTCTCTGTTTCTTTATTGATTCTTTGTCAAGATGTTCTATCTACTAGTGAACAAAGAAAGACACTATATATTAATAAAAGGGGTAATCTATCAAGAAGAAAGAACAATCATAAACATTTATGCACCTAACCAGGGCACCTGAAAATACATGGAAACATTGGAAAAACTAAGTGGAGAAATAGATGCTTGTACAATTATAGTGGGAGATTTTAACACACCAGCTTTTGGTTTTGTTGATTGTCTCTATTTTTTTGTTGTTTTTGTTCTCAATTTCATTTATTTCTGCTCTAATATTTATTATTTCTTTCCTTCTGTTAGCTTTGTGAGTCATTTGCTGTTCTTTTTCTGTTTTCTCCAATTGTTTAGTTAGATCTTTGATTTTAGCTCACTCTTCTTTTTTAATATAGAGGTGTTTAGGTCTGTAAATTTCCCTCTCAGGACTGTCTTCACTGTATCTCATAAAATTTTGAAAGTTGTGTTCTCATTTTCATTCATCTCAATATATTTACTTAATTTCACTTGCAATTTCTTCTTTGATCCACTAATAATCTAAGAGTGTGTTGTTCAGCCATCACAGTTTTTCTATTTTACCTGTTTCTAGTCTATTATTGATTTCCAGTTTCATTCCATTATGATATGAAAATGTGCTTTGTATAATTTCAAACTTTTTGTATTTATTGAGAGCTGCATTGTTACCTAACATGTGGTCTACCCTGGAAAAATATCCATCAGCACTTGAGAAGAATGTATAACCCACTGAATTTAGGTGCAATGTTCTGTATATGTCATTTAGGTCTAGCTTGTTTATCACATTGTTCAAGTTCTCTGTTTCCTTGTTGTTCTTCTGTCTAATTCTTCTATCTTATGATGTGAGTGGTGTGCTGAAGTCTCTAACAATTATTGTAGAGACGTTTTCGCTACTTGTGATTGATCTGTTGAGTTCAATTTCTATTTTTTTTCCCTCATGTCAAACTGTTTTATTACATCTTAAATAACAGTACAGCTTAATATAGCATCTATCTTGCATCCAGCTTCCTTGCAGTACACTGACTTTAAAATTAAATACAAAAGGTGAAAAGGGACATGGGTGCAGAGAGCGCTACAGGGTGGTCTTATGCAGAGAGAGGAGGGTCTCCTGTGCCCTCGTCCCGCCAGGCCCACGTCACAGCACAGTTTTGTACAGGACGCTGCGGAGGGGAGTGGAGAGAAGCCTCGACTGCCACCATAGACCAGCATCTGGGACGCGGCGGGAGGCAGAGGTGACAGAACGTGTTGCCCCCACACGCGCTGAGCGTCAGGCTGGGAGAGGAAACAGCCCACGTGGCCTGCCTCAGATGCAGAAGGCTCTGCTGAGGGGGGCAGGCCGAGGGGCTGCCTTATGAAGAGGGGCTCAGTCTTCATCCTTCCCCTCAATTTCTTTTTTGTCAATGTAGGCTTCTTGTGTGTTTCTAGAAGTGTTTCTATTTTATCTAAGTTATGTGTCTTGTTGGTATACAGTTTTTCAAAATCCTCTTATGATACTCTTCCTTTCTGTGGGATAAGTGGTGATATCCTCTCCCTTGTTTTTTATGTTACGTATTTGCATCTTCTCTCTTTTTTTCTTTTCTAGTCTAACTAAAAGGCTAGTCAATTTTATTCATCTCAAATAACCAGCTTTTGAATTTGTTATTTTCTTCTAGTGTTTTTAAATTCTCAATTTCATTTAGCTCTGCTCTAATCTTTGTTTTTCCCTTCCTTCTGCTTCCTTTGGGATTAGTTTGTTGTTCTTTTACTAGTACCTCTCGGTGTGCAGTTAGGTCTTTGGTTTTAGCTCTTTCTTCGTTTTTAATATAGGCATTTGTGGCTATAAATTTTCCTCTCAGCATTGCTTTTTTCTGCATCCCAGGGGTTTAGCTATGTTGTTGTTCTCATTTTCTTTCGTTTCAAGGTAGTTACTGATTTCATTTGCAATTTCCACCTTGACCCACTGATTGTCTAAGATTGTGTGGTTTAACTTCCATATCTTTTTGCCTATTTGGGTTCTCTGCTCATTATTTTCAGCTTCATTCAGTTGTGTCAGAAAAATTACTTTGTATAATTTCAATCTTTCTGAATTCTTTGAGAGTTGTTCTGTAGACATATCATGTGGTATTTCCTGTAGAATTATCTAGATCCTGTAGATCTAGATCCTCTAATGTATTATTCAAGATCTCTGTTTCTTTATTGGCTTTCTGTCAAGATGTTCTGTGTAATGGTGTTAATGATGTATTAAAGTCCCCACTATAATTGTAGAGGCATCTATTTCTCCACTTAGTTTTTCCAATGTTTGCCTCATCAATTTTGGAGCACCCTGGTTAGTTGAATAAATGTTTATGGTTGTTCTTTCTTTTTAATAATTTACCCCTTTTGTTAATATATAGTGTCCTTCATTGTCTCTTATAACAGTTTTACATTTAAAGCCCATTTTGTCTGTTATTAGTATTGCCCTTTTTTGGTTATTGTTTACATATAAAATTGTTTTCCAACCATTAACTTGCAACCTCCTTGCATCCCTGGGTCTAAGGTGAATTTCTTGTGTATAGAATATAGATGGGTCATATTTCATTATGCAATCTGCCAATCTGCCTCTTTTGATTGAACAGTTTAATCCACTAACATTCAATGTTATTGCTGTCAAGGCAATACTTACATTAGCCAATTTTTCTTTAGGTTTATATATGTCATATTTTGTTTTTTGTTTCTCTTTTTATCTTTTTATTCTTACTAATAATACTTCTTCCTATACTCTGCTTCAACCCTCTCTCTCTTGTATTTTTCATTTCAACCTGCAAAACTTTTTTTAGTATTTCTTGAAGGACAGGTTTCTTGTTGACAAATTCTCTTAATTTCTAGGCATTTGTTTATCTTGATGGGCTTAATCAGATGGTTAACTTCTGTTTCTACTCTAGGATTTTATTTTGTTCTTTTTAATGGTAAGGTTCCATTTTGACACTTGTTTCCTCATATTCTAAATACTTGTAGCTGTCTGTGTTCCCTTGAAAAAATATTAAGACCACAGAAAAGGAAAGAGAGAAGAGAGAAATAATAATAGTAATAATAAAGAAAAGATAGAAAAGGAGCCATAAAGGAGACAAAAATATATAAGTAATAAGAGTGAAAAATCATAAAAATGACAAAGGAATAAGAAAAAGTTGGAAGAAAAACTGAAACAAGGGGGAAAAAAAAACATAAAATAGAATAAAATGAAAGACCAGAAAGATGAGAAGAGAAAAAGAAAAGAAAAAAAAGAAGACAAAACAAGGAAAAATGGAATGAAAGAAAAACAACAGAAGAAGGAAAAATGAAAGAAGGAAATATAACAGCTAAGAAGAAAAAAATAAGGTAAAAAGGAAACAAAGAAAGAGAAAAGACAACAAACAAAAAACAACAAACAAAAAACCAAACAACAACAACAAAACCCTAGGTAAAACAGTTTTCCCTCTTAGACCGCTAGGAACTGTTTCAGGCTGCCGTTGCTCATCAGTCAATCACCCTGCAGCCTGCCCTCCACAAGTAAGGTACCTGGTTTTAGCAAATAAAACAAGGAATTAAAAAAAGATAAAAAATAACAGATCAAAAAACCTAAAAGAAAAAATATCTCAGTTTATAAGTTCACCTTCATAATGTGCCGACTGGGTGTCTGACAACCCAGTGGATCACTTTGTAGATCCCCTCTCTTAGGAGGTACCAAGAATCCCACCAGGGACCTACTGTATGTGAGGCAAGTGTTTCTACACTTAGCCACACCTACTTCCCAGGTTAGATAGTATATGCAAAGCTTATCTGACTCTCCTGCCCTCTTTTCTCTCAGGTGAGTTAGGCTTCTAACAGTTTGCTGGCTATCTCTCCTGTTTTCCTTCTTTCTTCGGCTGATTAGGTTCTTATCCACCTACCCCCTACACTGACCCAGGTCCTCTCTCTCCCAGGGCTGCTGGGCATAACAACTTGCTCAATCAGATTCCCCTCCCCTCTCCCTGTGACTGCTTCAGTGCTGGCTGGGGTCTTTTTTTTTAGATTCCAAGGGGGCTCAGCTAGCCAAACTCACTAAAGAGAAACCACTCTCCACCCTCCACCAGGCCCCTCTTCCTCCCGGAGAGGAGGACTTTCTTTCTGAACTCAGTTTCCTGCAGTGATCCAGGGATTTTACCAAGCCTGCTCACCTTGGGGGTGGGATATATGTGCTGTTCCCAGCCACAGGGGCAAGTAACTCACGGTTTTCACTTGACCTCTTGGTTTCTCCACCCCCCTCCCTCCTAGATGATGCACAGCACTCTCCTGGTCTGCAGATCCCCAAATCAGCTCCCTTGGAAAGCTTGTTGCCTTTCCTCCATTGTTTTTGTGAAAGAGTTGAGCCCTGCCTACCTACTCCAAAGCCATCTTCTCAGAAGTCCCTTTGATTATGCCTCAAATACTGTGTCACATTAGACTTTTTTATTTGTTTCTTTGCCTGGGCCATATCTTCCTGTTTCTTCGCATGACTTTTTAATTTTTTTGCTGATGTCTGGGCATCTGATTGTCAGTGAATTTATTCTTGTGGTAAAATTCTCTTTCTTGCCAAATGTTTTTTTTTTTTTTTTTTCATGTCTTTTCTTTGATTTTTGGTTTAACTTATTCTCAATCTTTAAAATGCCCAGATTAGGCTAACAAACTGAAAGTATACATTAATGGAGTGCAGACCAGATCTAAGGGTCCTGGGACATGGGAGAGTCCAAAAAGCTTTTTTCCTTCTTGCAGTTTCCTGGTATTCTAGCAGGTGGTGGTCCTAGGCAAATCTTTCCATGGAGGTATCTCTTTCAACCTCCACTTGCTTGTCTTGCTAGGGCTGAAATTCAAAGCAGGTTCTGCTGGCCAAATTCACTCATGAGAAAGCATTTTCTGCCCTCTCCTGCACCCTCCCTCTTCCCAGGGAGGAAGACTTCTGTTCCCCTCTCAGTTGGCCACAGTCAGACATGGATTTTACCAAGGCTGTATCCATTGAGGGTGGGTGATGGGTGCCATTTCCAGCCGTGGGGTAAGTAATTCATGGTTTTCATTTGGACTCTTCATCTCTCTGTCACTTCCTCCTCGACAATGCACAACACTACTGTTCTGTAGATCCCCAAAGTAGCTCCCTTGGACACCTTTTGGACTTTCCTCCATTGTTTTTTATAAGAGATTTCAGCCCTACTTGACCTACTCTGATGCCATCTTCTCAGCACTCTCTTCCTCTGAAATTTTTTATTTGTTCCCTTGTCTGAGCCATGTATTCCTGTTTCTTAGTATGGCTTGTAATTTTTCTTGATGTCTAGGCATCTCTTTATCTTAATTAGTCAATTCTGAAGGTCTGATTCCCTCTTGTCTAGGGTTTTATTGTGGATTTACTTTATCTTAAGGCTCTTCTTTGACACTTCCTCTAACTTATTCTGGACCTTTTGAGTAGCCTATGCTTAACTATTCATATTTTTCTGCTCTTCTTCATCTGATTCTTCCCTTGAATATATAGTGCAATTTTTAATATTGTACTTCTTTTTTGAGCTTTTTTCACCTTTAGGAGAAAGCTTCCTTTCCCCTGCACCTTCTCTTGGAATCTTGATCTGCTCTTTGTTCTTGTGCAGATGTTTCTCCCCAGTTCCTATGATTTATTTAATTCTCTCCTTCACTCAGTGTGCCATTTTCCTTACACTTTTCAGTTCTGTTAGCCACCCTATTTTACAGCAGTTAAGTTTTTGTCCGTGAGGTGTTTCTGCCTCTGGTTTCTTCCTTGTTAGAGTATCCCACTCCAGGGAGCCATGTTGGGCCAATCCAGAAAGATGGGGAACATCAGAAAAGTCAGTTTTGTGTTTAGGAGCTCCAACTTATTGAAATTGGATTGATTGAGGGCACAACGGTTCTTTCAATCAGTTGTATCACAGTATCTCTCTTCCCCGCTCCCTGTTGGGCCTTTTGTATGAGCACTCCTCAGTGGCTTGTGTTCTACCCTAGGCCTCAGCAGACTTAGGACCCTGCACCCGAGTATGCATGGAGTTCTAATTTGCTGCTGTGAATCACTCTATAGTTTCTGTCCATGGTGGGAGAGACCTGTCCCTAAGCTTTTGTTTATTGGAAAATGTCATAATTTCTCCCCCTTTTTTGAAAGTCTCACTGTGTATAAATTTCTTGGCTGGTAGCTTTTTTCTTTCAGCACTTTAAATATTCCAGCCCACTGCCTTCTTGTCTCTATTCTTTCTAATGAGAATCAGCACTCCAATCTCATTGGGACTCTCTTGTCCATAAAAAGTTGATTTAGTCTTAGAGTTTTCAGAAGTCTGTCCTTGTCCTTTGCATTTAATAGTGTGATCAATATATGATAGGGTGTACTTTTCTTCAGGCTTATCCTGTTGGTTGTTGTCTAGGCTTCTTGGATGTGCATATTTATGCCTTTTGCTAAGTTTGCAAAGTTCTCTGTCATTAGTTCTTTGAATATTCTTTCTGCCTCTTTCTCTCTTCTGCTGGGACTGACATCATGTATATATTGGCACACTTGATGGTGCTCCAGAGGTTTCCTAGGCTATTTTCACTTTAAACGAGCCTTTTATCTTTCTGTTCATCAACCTAATTTAATTATCTTGTCTTCAAGTTCACTGATTCTTCTGCCAGCTTCAATCTGCTCTTGAATTCCTCCTGGGAATTTTTCATTTCAGATATTGTAGTCTTCAACTCCAGTAGCTCTGTTTGGTTCCTTTTTTCCCATATTGTTATTAAGACTCTCACATTGCTCATTCATTATTTTTTTTATCTTTCTCTGTATTTTCCTTCATCTCCTTGAGCATTTCTAAGATCATTTTTTAAAGGATTTGTTCAGGATGTCCATATTCTTGTCTTCTTGAATGATGTTTTTGGGATTTTTTTCCCCTTTTTCTTTGGATGGGCCAACATTTCTTCTTTCCTTGTCTTGTACTCTTCTTGCACACTGTACATGGTAATACTGGTAATGTTAGCTCCGAGATTTATTCAGAGATATCTGATTCTTGATTTTTAAGCGGCTGGTTATGAAACAAACATTTTGTGCTTTACCCCTCATATCAGGAAGGAGTGCCCAAAACAAATGCAGTGATATCATCAGCAAGATTTTCCCTTTCTTTCTGGACCTCTGCTTGTCCTATGGATTTGCTTGTTGTTTTGAAGTTTTCCAGTTTATCTGAGATTGGGTGTCCCCAGTGTTTCCCAGGAGCCAGCCCTCTCCAGGGTGTTCCAAGCCAGCAGGCATTTGCTCCAGACCACCTCTGTAGTTTTTAACCCTGCTTTCATTGTTCAAGTTGTTTTTGCCTGTAGGGAATTTTCAGTGAGGGAGCAGGCTGGAGAGGACTTTCCCATTTCTCTTTTTCCTAGACTAAACACAGCCAGGGATCCACAAAGGTGGCACAGGCCAGCTCCAAAGTGCACCTGGAAAGGGGTCAGGACATCTTCCCTGACAGCTCCCCAAAGCTGAGCTTCTGTTGCATGTCCAGCAAGTGCAGCCCTTCAAATAATAGTTCCCCCTTCAAGTAATAGGCCTGAGGAAGAGCAGCATTACCGATTTCCACCACCACCACCACCACCACCACCACAGGCCGGGTCTGGGGAAAGTTGAAACACTTGATGAAGCTGCCTTTTTATGGGTGGTTTGAAACAATAGCTGCCACTGCCCCAACTGGGATGGGTGGAAACAATATCTGTTCTCACAGCAAGGCCTCCAGTGATCCGAATTTGCCAATCAAAGTTGTGATCAAGGATCATCCATGCCTAGATCCTCTTCTTGGGGAATAAGACTCTTTCGTCATTTCGGTCACTAGCAGGTGAGCTATGGGGTGGTCCTCAGTGGCCTGCCATAAGAGTGGTGGATGTGTGCTTGTGGGTTTCTGGTAGCTACTGCACAGTGAGAGTAATTTACTGTTCTTTCCAATAATTTACCAGCCTCTTCCTTCTGCTCTTCCCTGGATACTCTAGAGTGTTTTTCCAGCCTCCAGAGTCTCAGAAATTTGTTTCAGAGAGTTCCTGCATGTTTGATGTTTGTTTTGGTGGAAGGACTGAGTCCTGGAGCTCCCTACTCCACCATCTTTCCATAATCCTCTATTGCAAAATGATTTTTTTCATTCACCAGTGCATTGTGCTTTCATGATCATTGAAAATAGAAAATAAATCCATAGGTAGCAAGAGAAAATTTAGACTCTACCCAACTTAAATGTGTTTACTAACAATCTCCTATTCAAATGTTGCACACCTCAGCTTGCTCCCCTGGTGCCAGAAATGAAGCTAATGATGACACAAAATTTAGGTCACTAATGAAACTCATTCCTTGGCCTTAAAAATGACTGCATCACTGCTGACCCATAAGGCACTGAAGGGAATTGTTCATTGTTTCAGGGAAGAAACAGCTCAGTCCTCATCCAAGATAGGACAGCTGTCAAAGATGAGCATCCTTCCTGGTCCTGGTCTTTGAGGACTGAGGAAGGGCCTGAAGGTGGGCACCTTTGGGGAAGAAAGGGGACATCTTTCATTGGAAGGTGTGGCAGTTTGAAAGTATTTTATGAATCCCAAAAAAGAGAAATATCCTGTTTGTAAACTAATCTATTCCTCTGGGTGTGATACCCTTTGACTGCACTGAATTCAGTTAAGAGGCTGTTGATTAGACTACTTGATGAGATTGCTTTAGAGCAGGAGTTCTTTTTTTTTTAATTTATTTATTTTTTATTGTGGGTAAAAATCAAAATTTTCACAATACATACCACTATTTGTAAAATGATATATAAATATATATGTATATGTGCATTTGCTTACAAAAATGTTATTTATATATATATAAATATATTTTAAGAGGTGCTTAGATTACTGAAAATATTACACAGAACCCCCTGGGATTCCCATGTTCCCCACCTCCCACACCTCCCACCACATCCCACACAAACATCTCCCACAAGTGTGGCCCACCACCCTCAATGGACTTACACATCCTGGGGCCTTGCCACCAACCATAGATCACAGTTCACACCGTAGACCACACTCTCTCCCACACAGTTCTGAGTGGTGTGTGCTGATTTAAAATGGCCTACATCCGTTGCCACAACGGTACTCAGGACAAGCAGGAGTTCTTAACCTTTTTTGTTCCATGGACCCTTTTGCCAGTCAGGTGAAAACCACAGACCCCTTACTAAGTCCACACTATACTATGTATTATTTAATAAATATATCACACCTGCACCAACACATCCCCACAAGAATGTTTTTTTTGAATTTCAACTCAAGCTCATGGTCCCCTGGTTAAGGACCCCTGCTTTAGAGATTTTGATCAGACTATGCCAGTAAACCATGACTTAAGTTGAGTCTCTGCCCCTTTGCAGTCTGATATGAAGGGAAACACAGAGGAAGACTCACTCAGACAGAGGAAAATGGGGGCCTCCATATTTGATTTTGCAATGTGAGAGAGAGGACTGCTTAAGCACAAAGCCGCCAAGAGGCAGGGCCCACAGAGCAGCTCAAGAGGAGACCAGCCCTGCTATATGCCTGATAGCTTATAGCTGAACTTGGGAAGAGAGTGGAACACCCAAAACTGCTATAGGAGGCCCAGAAAGAGAAAAGCCACATGGCAGCTTTCAGCTGAAATTGGGAAGAAAGTGGAGCAGTTGAGCCTCAGAGAGGAAGCATGGAGGGGAAGGTGGAGGGGGAGTCAGAGACCAGGCAGAGATCACCTGCCATCTCACTTCAACATGTGGCAGCTGGTTTTGGTGAGAAAGCACCTCTTATGGTGCCTTAGGTTGGACTTTTCATGGTCATGGAATTGTAAGTTTTACCCCTAAATAAATACCTTTTATAAAAGCCAACACATATCTGGCATTTTGCATTGGCAGCCCTTTGGCAAACTAAAACAGATGATGTCACCTGGACTTGTCCTGAATCACTACTCTCTCATCAGCACCAAATATATTTACATATGAGAAGACCAGCTGCCTCATGCCAGCAGAATTTCCCCCAAGGGAACTGGCACCTGAATGGGGCTGCTTCCATGAATATTGGCTCAGAGATATCATCTGCAGTTTGCCAGACCAGAGCTGGTGGGTCTCTGGAGGGATGAGAACTGGTCTCCACTTGCTGCACAGTCCCCAGGGCCTAATGGCATTCATGATACAACCTGCCACCTCAGATTTCCTCAGAAAGCATCCATGTATCTGACTAACTGCTAGATATTACATACTGAAAGCTGATACCTCAACATCTCTTCTTGGGATTTTCAGAAGAATTAATTGTTAGAAAAATAAATATACTATTCTCTATTAAAATGACCAATAAGCAATGTAAATGCTTAACTATCTTATCAAGGAAAAGCTGAATTTACAAAGGGTAGAATAAATTTGAACATTCTTTAAATAGCCAAAACTGAAAACTTGCTTTTGGTAATTTTTAGAAGGCATAGGTTAATTTGATGGGAGTGTTGCCTGGGTCAGCTGATGTTAATCCAGACTTTACCTTTCTAACAATTCAATTGCTCCTCCTAAATCATCCAAAATGCACCAAGTGCTATCTGGAATTTTGTTACAGTTTTAGGGAATGTTCATATTTTAAATTATGTGCTAGAAAGTGTTACATCAAACAGAATATGGGATAGGTTGTGTGTTAAATTCTGGGACTGTGAAATAACCAGAATGAGTCATGTCCTCAAGGGGACCCTGATGGACATAAGATGACTGAATACCTGAAAGTAAATTGTTTCTCTCCCTGTTGCTGGAATACAAAGGAATGAATCATATGTAAATTAGAAAGTAATGACATGCAACCCTCTCTTGGCACCAAATTCTGCTTTTGGTGGTCAAGAACATCCTGTTGAAGCAATGAAGTATGAAACCTGTTGGCGGGACCTGTGCAGAAGCAGCCCCTTGCTGTCCTCAATTCAACTTGCTTAATTAACATAATAAAATTCCCACCCTGGGGTGGAGTTATCTGCCCCCCCCCTTTTTATTATGCAAATGTGTGTGCAAGCATGATTTCCTGAACATACTAATCATACAATTATATAACTAGTTATGTGTGTTCATCCATATGCATGAAAGCTAATGTATAATCAAAGCAAATACTAAGTGGTAATTTAGGTATTTAAGCAAGAGCAAAACCTCAGCACAGGGAGTCAGGTCTGAGTCGCTTTAGACTGACCTTGGCTCCTGTCTGCAGACATAATAAATATAAGTTCTTCCTAACTTTCATGTTAAATTTTTTCTCTGGTTATCCCCAAAGGCCCAGCTTTGGGGCCTAACAACCCCAGCCCAGGAACTAGGGTTATGGCCATGCCCCTATTATCCATCCCAGGACCTAAAACATGGTGTCTCTATTGGGAACATTTGTTGAAGGAATAAAGTACTAGAGTGTCTCTTTCAACAGGAATGATCTCTGAAGTAGTAGTTTATGTACTTTAAATGCTGTACACAAAGTGCTGCGGGTTAGAGATGATTCCTTGCTTAATTGAGGTGGGGATGGTTGATGGGAATGTTGGACACTGTGAAACCACAGGCAGATGAGAGGAAGACCAGGTGGATCTGTGAGGAGGGGAGAAGGCCACCCAAAGTGTCTGCACTTTGCTCTGAACCCCAAAGCCAAAATGTTGATTTTAAGATTATAGTTTGCTTTGGAGTTGTGGAAGCCCAAGTTTGATGGCCATTAGATAGATTTGAGACATTGGTTTTCTGGTAGGAGTAATCTAGTTCCTTTTGGACGGGGAATATCAAGTACAGCCACTTCCTCTAATCTTTTTCCATGTGCTGGTTAAATAAAGGGCTGAGATCAGGATGGGATGGATGGGGTGTAAGCAATCAGGGCTTGGGGCCAAGCACAGGGAGGGGCACAGAGCAAGCCTTGGAGCCACTGTCAGCCAACAGAGCAGTTCCTCTTCTCTTTCTTCCCCTCTGCTTTGCTATGTTACTCCTTTTTTGTGGTTTTTAAATGTCTGGTATAAAGTTTGCCTTAAAAAAATGGTAAGTGAAGAAATCAACATGGAAACTTTTGGAGAATCCATGAAATGAAGGATGGAAGACCCAGAGAAGAGTCATCACTTAGAGAAGGGAAGAGAGCCAGACACACCCACAGCAGGAGGTTCAGCAGTAAGCACAAACTTTTCTTATGAATTCAGAGGTGTGATTACAACATGGCTTAGAAAGGCGTATGTCTTGGGGAATTCTGGTTCTCATGACTCTCTGGATGCCTTGGCTTCTTCCATAACTTTTTCTTGTCTTTTCCTCCACTTTACATTCTGATCAATGTTAGGAGACCCTTGGAAATTGTGTTCCTTGAGGTTTGTGTATGTGTAAGTGCATGTGTGCGTGTGTTATGGAGAAAGGGGTTGGTGATCAGGTTTATCATAATCCTTAGAGAAATATGGGGTAAAAATTTTGTGACACGCTAGATAACAACCATTTATTACCTCTAAATTTCTATTTTGCTTAAAGCCAGTACCATATAGGTAAACATCAGGGGGAGAAAGAAAGAGCTATGCATTTTGTCCTTCTGGTCAGCAACAAAAAGTAGCCCTTTACTGGTTTTATTACACAAAGCCACACAAAAACAAGTTCAGACTTTTGTGCCTACTATATTTACACCATTTTAAAAATTGCTTTTATGCTTAAGTATGCTAATGATTGAGCATGATAAAGATATGTTACCCTGCATACATTCTCTCTTGAAGAGAGAATGGTCTGTTACATAGGGAGCTTGTATAAACTCATGTTTCACACCCCCACGTACTTTTCTACCTTCTATTCCACTTCATTTCCACCTTCATTTCCACGTTCTATTCACCTTCCCACCATCCACCTACAGTCTTACACACACTCCCACCCATCCATCCTCCATCCTTCCACCCCATCCTCCCATCCATGAAACCTCACCTCTCCCTCCTTGCTCCTCCTTCACTCAACCTCTATTTCCTTCCCATCCACTTGTCCATCTTCTGAAGGCAGTTTTTTTAAGTAAACTTTATAGAAATTTCAAAAAATAAAATAACAGAAAAAAGGAAGCTTAACAAATTATGGAAATATTACTTTAAAAAAATTATATCCAGGCACATCTATCTCATTTAATCCTAAAAACAAACTCAATTATTTCTCTGGAGTTCAGAAAGAAACATAAATGAGCACAGATTGGTTAAATGATAGATGAAAGTCTTCTTGTTAATGAAGAAAATGAAGAAATAATGCTTAATAAATATTCATATCTCATAAAACTAAACTCCCCCCCCCCCTTTTTTTTTTTACCTTTAGCATCGACATAGTGCCTTCTTTGCATTTGGTAATAAAATTACAATATTACTGTTAACTATAAAGTATAAATTACATTAAATTAATTTTTCCCATGTATCACCATATTCTTAACACCTTGCAGTAGAGGAACATTTTGTAATTATTTTATTAATCACAATCCTCATCTACACAAAAACACTATGTTATACAGCCCCTAGATTATCCTCTAGCTGTCTGTCAATTAACATTAACCTCCCTAATCTACCCCTTGCAGCCACAATCATATTTATAAATCAGTGGTGTTATACTCATTATAATGTGCTATCGTCAATTCTATTCATTACTACATATTTACAATCCACCTTATTAAACATTCTACATACATTTCATATCAGCTCCCTCTTCTCAACCCACTTTCTGTCTCCTACTAACCTATACTTTATAGTTTTACTCCATACATTTACTCGAATTCAGTTCATACCAGTGAAACAGGTAATATTTGTCCTGTTGTTTCTGGCTTATTACTTTCAACATAATATTCTCAAGTTTCATCCATGTTGTCATATGCGTCCTCAGTTCATTTTTTCTTACAGCTGACTATTATTCCATTGTATGTATATACATATTGTTCTAAATTTAACTTCCTGAGGAACCACCAAACCATCTTCCACAGAGGCTGCACCATTTTACACTCTCACCAACAGTGAAGGAGTGTTCCTATTTTTCCACATCCCCTTCAGCACTTGTTATTTTCTGTTTTTTTAATAATAGCCATTCTGTAAGTTGTGAAATGATATCTCATTGTAGTTTTGATTTGCATTTCCCTAACAGCTAGTGATGTTGAGCATTGTTTCATGTATTTTTTGACCATTTACAATTCCTCTATGAAAAATTTTCTATTCAAGTGTTTTGCCCATTTTTTAATTGGGTCACTTGTCTTTTTGTCATTGAATTATATGATCTATTTATATAACAAACTGTGGTATGTTCACACGATGGAATATTATGCAGCTGTAATAAGAAATGAAGTCATAAAGAATATGGCAACATGGATGAACCTGGAGGATATTATGTTAAGTGTAGCAAGCCAGACACAAAAGGACAAATACTATATGATTGTGCTATTATGAACTAAATATATTATGTGAAGTATGAATATATTATGGGAAATATGAATATGGATAAAATTGTATATAAAAGACTGTTTTCTTTGAAGCTGAACAAATGTTATGTTAATACTACAAAATGTTAATATCAGACAGAAAGAACATTATGCTGAATGAAAGAAACCAGACACAAAGTACTGCATATTGTATGATTCCATTAATATAAAATCTAAATATAGATCAATTTATAAAGATGAAATTAGACTAGTGGTTATGTAGGGCTGGGGAAGGAATGCTAAGGGGTGTGGAGTCTTTCTTTTTGGAGTAATGAAATTGTTCTAAACTTTTTTGAGGTGATGAATGTACAACATTGTGATTATACTAAAAGCCATTTATTATACACTTTGGATAAATCATATGGTATGTGAATATATTTCAGCAAAACTGCTTAATAAATAAATAATTGTGCAAGAATATCCAGACATAGCAGTTATGTACAGCAGGGAAAACAGATATTGAGAGGTGAAGAATTTTTTTTTTGTTGTATGTTTTTTGTTTATTATTATTGAAATAATGAAAATGCTCTAATAATGATTGAAGTGATGAATGTATAACTATGTGATTATACCAAATACCATTGATTATACACTTTGCATGAATTGTATGCTTTAGTAATATGTATCAATAAAATTGATTTGTTTTAAAAAATTAGGTCTGCTCAGGATAAATCACCATCAAGGTGGCCATGATTTACAATAATGCCAGGTTTTATATGTTCTTAAGTATGTAACATTCTATATTGTGAAGCAAATTAGCTCAAAGGAGACAAGGTTTATTTTCACACTGCTTCAGAGCTAGTCTTGGAAAGAGTAAAAAACATATTCAGACAAGGGCTCAAATTCTGATATTGGCATTATCTCCAGGTGAGACTGTTGATTCCTTCATTGTCCATGTTAATAGATCATTTATAAAGTGAAAAAAAGCCATTAAAATGTGCCTTACCATTATCCTGCTTTTTTAATTTGTTTGTTGAATAAATAATTCTACCACTGAAGGGACCTAGACGGAAAGAGTGACTTGGAGGAGGGAAGTTTGGACAGTAGAGATTTCAGAACTGTCTCCCAGTTCTCTGAAATTCAGGTCATGATCTCCGACTGGGACCACTACAGAGTCCAAGTTCAGTGGTCACTGAGCAGACCTTCTGCCTCCAGGCTGGTAAGGTTGGGCAGGATGGGGTGGAGCCAGGGAGGAGTGTGGGTCCCAGGAAGTGAAACCTGGGAAAAAACAAGGGTTGTCTTGTGAAGGTTGAGGAGTTGGACATGGAGGGAATGCTGAGCTGGAAAGTTGACTGTGACCAGCCACACCTGGACTGGGCAGTGCCAGTGGCAGGGTTCCTGGCCTACTATCTCAGGCCTTCCAGCACCTGGAGTGCTCTGTGGGAAAGACTGTGTGTCCATTTTCCATTTCCTTTTTCCTCCATTTACATGTCTCATCCTGACAAATAGAAGTTGTGGGGGTAGAGCAACATAAAGAGCCACTTACTCTACTGCCAACAAGTGTCGGGCCACCATGGCACCCATTATACCATAAACCTCTCCCATTAAAGTAATCACAAGGGTATGCCTATGTGGACATATCTGTCAAATGTAAACATTTAGTGTTTACTGTTTTGGTTTCGGTACTTTTAGGGAAGGAAGAACACTCCAGTGAGGCAGAGTAAATGCCAGTGGCAGAGACACAAATAACACACTGTCCTTGCTGGAGGATCACCCCTTTCCTTAAGTAACCTGGTGGAATTTGACAGGGCACTTTGCTCGTGGGATTAGCCCTTCCTGAGCTCTGGATGCTCACCCAGAATGGCCTCATGGGCAAGTCCCTTTCCCCAAGGTAAATGTCCTGCAACCTGATTTTGCATCTCACAACCACATCACTGACTGTGTGATGCTGGGCCTTTCAGGGTTGGCTGCAAGGCAGAGTCCAGCCTTCTGATGCATCTAGATCCAGCTGGCGTTAAGAGAAGGAGACCTCTTCCCTTTTCTTGGGTTTGGACCCTGTGTTTCTAGCTTTTGCAGCACACTACCTCAGAGACCCCCTGAACTTAAAGAAGTCCTGTCAAATGTCAAGTGCGGGGCTAAGCAGCAGCATTGTTACTGTTTGCTGCCTCTGCTCTTACCTGTCCCCATGGTAGCAGAAATCTTAGATCTTAGGGGTTTTCAGGAGAGCCTTCAGTGTTGCAGGCTTTGAAAATGTAGCCTTGATGCTACAGTGAATGAATTTCTAGGCAGATTTTTAAAAATCTAAATCATTGGGGTATTTTGGAACATAGATATTTGGAGTACCCTTGTAAAGAAGGAATGTTTTTACCTGAATTTGAGGTCTTTCATACTACACAATTAGTTGTTTTGGGAGGCCTGCTATTGGTGAAAGATCAGTGAACCAGGCATCCCTAGGCCTGACTGGGATTCCTAACTGCCACTGAACTGACCTGGGCATGTGACATATTATTTGTTAAGCTTAGACTTCTTCATTGTGAAAAGGAGGATTAACAGTATTTGATTTTCTAGAAAGTCTTTGTTTTGTTTTGAATTAGTCTGAATGAAAATAATATAAATTCCCTCAAATGAAGGTTGTCATCTGTCCACTGATGGAATCCCACTGCTTGGAAGAGTGCCCAGCATGTAGGGGTCCTTCAAGATAATAGCAATTGAAAGAACAAAACATTATAAACTAAACTTAAGTGTTTTTATTTTAATAACTGTTATTAAAGATACATTCTTTAAACCAAAATAATAACAAGTACAGGTAGATTTAAGTAATTCATATAACTCTGGGTGGATCTCCACATGGATACTGTGCTATGAGAAAAATTTGCTTAAACTCTTTGATATTTTGAATGAAGGTGTCAAGTCAAGGGCCTTCTGAATAGAAGAATATAAAGCATAACTAGTCAGGTATCTGAAGTAGTGACAGCTCAGCTTTATATTGGCAAGGTTTTTAGGTATTTGCAATTCTATGCACAAATATACTTGTGTGATATTCTAGAGCCGTTGTACAGGTGTTTTACCGCATTACATTTTCTTGTTGTCAAAAATGGTCTGTTTTTTCTAGGCAGTCAAGTTTCACTTACAATGGTCTGTTTTCCACAACATTCTGGTAGTCTTCGTTGCATATCTTTTCAGGAGGAAATCATTCACAAAGGACAGCCTGTCTTAAAGATCCATTGTAGGCGCTCAAGGAAATATCAAGGATGAAATATGGGCCTGTCGAGAGACCTTAACTTTCCTGTGGGAACAGGAGCTTACGTATTCAGAAAAAATACAAGGAAAACTAGTACTGGTGAGGTTTGCCATATCTCTGGTGAAAATGATTCAGTTGTGTCTTTAAAATGAAACCTTATATTTGAAGCAGACATTACATATATTTATAAGTAGTCTTTAGAACATTTTGTATTGTTCTGAGGAGCGTGAAATGCCAATAGTCTTTTTTTTTTTTTTTTTACTTTTGCCTTTTTTTTTTTTGTGGTGTTTGTTTTTGTTTGTTTTCCCAAAAAAGTGTTAACATTTAAACACTAAGACTTTCATTAACAAAACCACTGCTAGACCTTTTTTCAAATAAAACACAATAGTTACAGTATCCAATTCTAGAGTGTCCAATGAAATGGAATTATTCAGAACACTTACATTAAACAAATATATATTTATAAATATATAGTAATAGCCAAGTTCAATAATATCAATTGTAGCATCAATTAAATGACAGCAGTTAAAATAAGATCAATCAAAATTACTTTTAAAAAAAATTTTTAGCTAATATTTATTGAATGCTTACAATAAGCCAGGTACCATACAAGACCCTTTAAATCTCATTGAATCCCCCCAAAACTCTATGAAAGAAACACTACTATTAGTCCAATAAGTAAACCAAGACTCAAAGAGATAAAATAAAATCTCCAAGATCATACATCTTATAAATGATAAAGTCAGAATTTGAATCCAGGGCTGAATGACTCCATATCCTGACTTTAACCACTGTTTTTCAAAATGGTGTTAAAGTACTTTTTTTTTCTTTTTAGCGTGGTATATTCATTGCTTTTGGAGTGAAAACTGCAACAGATATCTTGCTGTAGTCGAGGATGGTCAGGGGTCAGCAGCTGTGAAAACTGAATCAAATCATCAGGTACCTGCTGTTTACAATAACATTAGGGGCAAGAGGACCACCTTGAAAAAACTGGGGCTTAAACTCTACTTTCAGCAATATTTTCATGTATTCATCATTTTCCTTTCTTTGCTCATTGAGATTTCTCTTAATGGACAGAGCTTTCAGGCCTCTTTCTCAAGAATAGTTCTAATAGTTCTAATAGTATAGAACCTGGTGGTAATAGAAGGAAGTGTTTTTATCCAATTCTTTGAACAAATCTTCACCCATCTTCTTGTAGAGACTGAACTTTTGATACGGGAGGTTCATGTTTTCATATACTCTGAGAAGTTCCTTCCCCATTTCTGAGCAGTAAGATTCCTCTTGAAGTTGAATTTCTCTCAAGTTGCAGCACGTGTCTTTGATAGACCTCAGGAAGTATTTGAAGTTTCATCTGAAGCTTCTCAATATCATTTTCCAGGTGTTTATTTTCAGATTGCAAATATCTTTGGTCATTCTACTGACTTGTCATTTGCCCGATCATCTTCTCATTCATTTGATTTTCTTCACATATTTTCTTGACGTTCTTCTTTTTCTCCTTCTGGCCTTTTGAGGAAATATTTAAGTTCACAATTGTAATGAATTCATTCACATCAACTGCCTACTGACAGACTGGGTGATTTAGATCCTCCCTTTTTGTCTAATTCCATCTTGCCATCAATTGTACAATTTTCCCTAAAGTGATCAGGCAAATTAATGGTCTTCAGCAGAGTTTACATGACAGATTTTATCTGGCTATCTTTATTCTCAACAACGTTTTTCATTCTTTTATTGGAGTGTTCAGGCACTTTTATCTGTTCATTTGATTCTTGCACACATTGCTTCCATCCCACATTTTCTTGGGAAAATGCTTATTGATTTTCCTGAAGATGAGTATTTTCATTCACACCATCAGTTATTTTCTTCCTTCATTGTTCTCTGTTCATCTGAGATGGTATTAAGGTCTTTTTGCATTATTCAATTGGAATTGGAGGGATTCTGTTACCTTGTGGAGTGACTAGCTCTGTTCTTGAAGGTGAGCCATTATCATTCCATGACAAGAAAGATTAGGGAGCTCACTTTCCTGTTATTTTTCCTGAAGTTCTAATGTCTTCTCAAGTGAATAGAAATTCAGATTTGTACTGTGTGCTACCAAAAACAGTCTGTAATGTCAGAGGACCAGCTTCCACTATAGAAGAATCAAAGGCTTTTTTGACTGGTGTCATCAGGGCAGTCTTCTCATGGACTGTTTCTGTTTATTCAGGAGGAACCCACATGTTCTTCAACATAGGCAGACATAATTATGGTTAGCTCTTTTTGGCATCTTAGAGTATATTAGTCCTTTTCCATAAGGACAACCATAACATTTATCTATTTTTTCTTTTGTTACTTGTGCTTTGGATATAAAGTCTAAGAAATCATTGCCTACCACAGGACCTTGAATAGGTTTCCCTACAGTTCTTCTAAGAGTTTTATTGTCCTGGTCCTTATATCCATTTTAAGTTAATTTTGTATAATATGTGATATAGAAGTCCTATTTCATTCCTTTGCATATGGATGTCCTGTTCTATCATTTATTGAAAAGAATATTCTCTCCCAATTGAGTGGACCTAGGGGCCTTATCAAATATCAATTGACCATACATGTGAGGGTCTATTTCTGAACTTAAATTTGGATAATATATCTATTTCTATGCCAGTATCATGCTGTTTTGATCATTGTGGATTTGTCATGAGCAGTTTTTTTTTGTTTTTGTTTTTTTTTTTTGAGGTACCAAGGGCTGGGGATTGAACCTGGGACCTTGTATTCAAGGAGCTGGTACTCAACCACTGAGCCACATTGGCTTCCCTGAACTGGTTTCATCACTTGTTTTGCTTGTTGTCTGTTTCTGTTTATTCAGGAGGAACCCACATGGGAATCCCAGTGGGTTCCATGTAATATTTTGGGTAATCTAAGCACCTCTTAAAATATATGTATATATATATATAAACAACATTTTTGTTAAGCAAATACACATATATGCATATATATTTATATATCATTTTGCAAATGTTTGTATGTATTGTGAGAATTTTGATTTTTACCCATAATAAAAAAAAAAAAAAAAAAAAAAGTATAAAGGAGGAACCGACCCCAGGACATCACATATAGGAGGCCGGTTCTCAACTGCTTGAGCCACATCTGCTCCCCCTATCATAAGCTTTTTTTTTTTTTTTTTCCTAATAATATATATATTTTTTATTTTTTAAAAGATACTTAGATTACATAAATGTTACACAAAAATTACAGGGATTACCAAATGCCCCACCTCCCACACCTCCCACAACCTCCCACATAAACATCCTTCATTAGTGTGGCACATCACCTGCAATGGATAAACATATCCTGGGGCTTTGCCATTAAGCATGGACCATAGTTCACATTGTAGATCACATGCTCTCCCACAAAGTTCTGCATATTATATGATGATATAAAATGGCCTATATCTGTCATTGCAATGTCACTCAGGATAATTCTCAAGTCCCGAAAAAGCCCCTGTATTGCAACTGCTTTTCCCTCTCCCTGACCCCAGAGCATCCAGTGGCTACTGGCTCCACATTAATGTTGTAATTTCTTCCATTGCTTGAATCACAGTATGTCTATAACAGAATACCAGTAAGTCCACTCTAGTCCAAGCTCTTCCCCCAATCCTGAGAAGTCTGGGATGGTGATGTCCACTCTACCTCCAAGTGAGAGGGGGCTTATATCCCATGGATGAGATGGATGGGATTATCCTGCCTGCAGCTGCAGACTCTCTGCATTCCCTGGGATGGCCGTTGTCCATCATCATCTCCCCTCCAGGTGGCCTGAGTGAGTCCATTGAGCTGTAGAGTAGTAGTTGCAGCTCCACCAAGATTCTGGGACCAGCTGGCACATGGACAGCCCAAAGACTCCAGTCTCTGGAAGTACACCTATAAACTCCAGCACCACATATAGGTTTGAATAGAAGGGACAGATGGACCATGTGCAGGGAAGACATATTTGGTTCTAACTCATCACTCTCAGGAGCACAGATTCCAAAGTAGGGCCCACTGATAAGGCACCAAACTCTGGAGCTATCAGCCCTGATATAGGACCTGGGTGTCTCCAGAGCCTTCAGGAGCCCCTCTGTTTGGGGTGATATCCACATTGGAAGCCTATGAGGTCCTACTGAGATGTGCATAAGCGTTACCTCTGGGATGATCTCCTGACTCACTTTGAAGTCTCTTAGTCATATGAACTCATTTGTCTTTACCTTTTCCCCCTTTTACTTGAGGTCTTTTTCCAGTCATATTGCCCAATGGCACTTGGTAGTAATCCCTCTTTGCCAGGGAGACTCATCCCCAGGAGTCATGTCCCACACTGGGAGGAAGGTAATGCATTCATATGCTGAGTTTGGCTGAGTTTGGCTTAGAAATTCAGTATTCTCTCAATTATTGAGTGATTCTCCACCCACTGTGACCATGCCCTGTGAGCATTTGAACAATTTCATATACCTTTTATGTATGTTCAGGTGAACTTCCTCCAATGCACACCCCATCCCTGACAACCCCCAGCAACGATCCTCTCCCACCCCAATTGTAACCCTTCTGTGATCCAAAGCTTCTTTAAAGATGAAGCCAATACAATAGCCAAATACAATTAATAGGAAAATGAAATAATAATGATAAGTTTAAATATAAGAAATAAAATACATGAAAACTTAAAAAAAACTAAAAATAAAAGAAAATTAAAGGATTGGGATATTCAAAAAATGGGGAATTTTTTTATGTTTTATTTTGACATTTAGCCTTTTATCACTGCAATATCTGGTGTCCAGTCTGTACCGTGGCACCTTCCCCCTCTCACTCCCCAGTGTCTCACTACTTTTCATTTAATTTTCAAAGAAGTTTTAGGTCACAGCAAGGTCACACAAAGAATACAAGAGACTCTCATATACCCAACCTCCTCCTTTCCTCATCCCATATTAAAACCTTTTTGTATGTGGATGTAGCATTGTTATAATTGATATACAGATAGTAAAACATAGCTACTAAACATTGTCAATGGTTTACATTTAAGACTGTATACTTTTATAAATTTTGATGATATTTACCATGTCCTGTGTTCATCACTGTAAGGTAATGAAAAACATTTCCACTGGCCATTAAATACTCCCTTTTTGATCTATTCAGTTCCTCCCTCCTGATCTCCCCAGGGCCCATGATGACCCCCTGGCTTGACTCATTGGATGACAACATTCATAGTTACATGCAACAAGAGGTCTTGACACACTGGTTTCTCCTCCCCTATTAGGAACTGCCCTTGCTCTTAAGAGATGCCCACCTGTCTATTTCTGAGTGAATCGGTCCTCCCAAAGATTGGAGTCCATCTCCTTCTCGCTCACTGTGTAGGTCTCCACCCACTGATACAACACATTATGATAGGATGAACACTCACACACTCCCTAGAAGCCTGCTCCAGATGCACCCTGTCCCGAATGCTCCCCCAACCAACACCCTAAACCAATGAAACTTCCTTGTTATATTGCCATAAGACCATTCCCACCTCTGTACTTTCAACCTCATACCCACAAATCCCGTGTTCACCTGGCACCTCTCCCATCTCTCCCCCCAGTATCCTGGGTATTCTAACCCACCCTTCCCAATCTACCCACCTGTCAACCCTGCATCACCAAACCCAATAATATCACTACCCACTTGTCCTATTCCTTCAATATGCAACTACCCTCTATCACTTTACCATAGATTACATCCATATGGGTGATGGCTCACAACTTTCTCTTCTCTTTCTCTTTCTTGTAAACCAATCTTTCAGAAAATAGTTCTCAGAGACTGCTCATTTTCCTTAATTCATATCAGTGAGGTCATGTACTGTGCATCCTTCAAACCCTGGCTTGCTTCCCTCCTCATAAGGTATTCAAGATTCATCCATGTTATCCATGTGTTAGCACTTTATTCCTTCTTACAACTGAGAATATTCCATTGTATGTACCACATTTTGTTATCCATTCATCTGTTGATGGGCACCTGGGTTGATTCCAACTTTTGGCAATAGTGAACAATGTTGCTATGAACATTGCTGTGCAAATATCTGTTCATGTCTTTGCTTTCAATTCTTCTGGGTATATATCCACCAGTGGAATCGCTGGATCATAAGGAAGATCTATAGTTAGTTTTTTGAGGAACTGCCAAACTGTCCTCCCCAGTGGCTGGACCATTCTACAATTCCACCAGCAGTGGATGAGTGTGCCCATTCCTCCACATCCTCTCCAACACTTACAGTGTGCTGTTTTTTTTTTTTTTTTAATAGCCACCATTTGAATGGGTGTAAGATGGTATCTCATTGTGGTTTTCTTTTGAATTTCCCTAATAGCTGGTGATGTCGAGCATTTTTCCATGTACTTTTTAGCCATTTGTATTTCTTTCTTGGAGAAGTGTCTTTTCAGGTCACTTGACCATTTTTTAAATGGGTTGTTTGTCTTTCTGTTTTCGAGGTGTAGGATTTCTTTATATATGTAGGATATTAGGCTCCTATCAGATATATGGTTGCCAAATATTTCCTCCCATTGGGTAGGCTGCCTTTTTATTTTCTTGATAATGTCCTTTGAGGTGCAAAAGTTTTTAATTTTGAGGAGATCCCGTTTACATATTTTTTCCTTTGCTGCTTGTGCTTTGGGTGTGAAGTTCATGAAACCATTTCCTATTACAAGGTTCTTTAGACGCTTCCCTACATTATCTTCCAATGTCTTTATTGCCTTGGCTCTTCTACTTAGAACTTTGATCCATCTTGAGTTGTTGATTTTTGTATAAGGTGTGAGATGGTGTTCCTCTCTCATTCTTTTGGATATGGATATCCAGTTCTACATGCGCCACTTGTTGAAGAGACCATTCTCACCCAACTGAGTGGGCTTGGTGGCCTTATTGAATATCAGATGACTGTATATGCGAGGGTTTATATCAGAACTCTCAATTCAGTTCCGTTGGTCAGTGTGTCTATCCTTGTGCCAATACCATGTGGTTTTGACCACAGTAGCTTTGTAGTATGTTTTAAAGTCTGGTACTGTGATACCTCCAACTTCATTTTTCTTTTTCAATATATTTTTGGCGATTTGGAGCCTCGTACCCTTCCAAATAAATTCTGTAGTTAGTTTTTCCAAATCCTTAAAAATACAGTGTTAATTTTAAAGGGATTCCATTACATATGTAGATTAGTTTGGGTAGGATAGGCATCTTGATGATGTTTAGTCTTCCTATCCATGAACAGGGAATATTCTTCCATTTGTTTAAATCTTCTTTGATTTCTGTTAACACTGTTGTGTGGTTTTCTGTATATCAGTTCTTTACATCTTTAGTTAAATTTATTCCTAGGTATTTGATTATTTTTGTTACTATTGTAAATGGTACTTTTTTCTTCATTTCCTCCTCAGATTGCTCCTTATCTGTGTACAGAAATGCTACTTATTTTTGAGCATTGATCTTATAGCCCATGACGTTACTGAAATATAAATATAAAACTGACATTATAAGTTCTAGAAGCTTTGTTGTAGATTTCTCAGGGCTTTCTATGTATAGGATCATGTCATCTACAAATAATGAAATTTTTACTTCTCTTTTTCCAATTTGGATGCCTTTCATATCTTTTTATTGCCTCTGTGCTCAAGCAAGTACTTCTAAGACAATGTTAAATAGGAGTGGTGATAGTGGGCATCCTTGTCTTGTTCCCAATCTCAGAGAGAAGGCTATTAGGATTTCACCATTAAACTTGATGTTAGCTGTGGGTTTTTCATATATACCCTTTAGCATGTTCATAAAGTTTCCTTCTAGTCCTATCTTTTGCAGTGTTTTTATCAGTAAAGGGTGCTGTATATTGTTGAATGCTTTTTCTGCATCTATAGAGATGATCATGTGATTTTTTTCTTTCAATCTGTTTATGTGGTGTATGACATTGATTGATTTTCTTATGTTGGACCATCCTTGTATACCCAGGATGAAACCCACTTGGTCATGGTGCATAATTCGTTTGATATGTTGTTGAATGCCATTGGCAAGTATTTTGCTGAGATTTTAGCATCTAGGTTCATTAGAAAGATTGGTCTGTAATTTTCCTTTCTTGTGGCATCTTTGTTTGGCTTTGGTATTAAGGTAATGTTGGCATCATAGAATGAGTTAGGCAATGTTCCTTCTACTTCTATTTTTTGGAAAAGCCTAAGCAGGTTTGGTGTTAACTCTTTCTGGAATGTTTGGTAGAATTCAGCTGCGGAGCCATCTGGTACTGGCTCTTCTTAGTTGGGAGATTTTTGATGACTGAGTCTATCTCTTTACTTGTAATGGGACTGAAGAGTTCATCAATTTCTTCTTTCATCAATGTAGGCTGCTTGTGAGTTTCTAGGAATTTGTCCATTTCCTCTAAATTATCATTCTTGTTGGCATATAATTTTTCAAAATACCCTCTTATGATACTCTTTATTTCTGTGGGATCAGTAGTAATATCCCCTTCCTCATTCCTTATTTTGTATATTTGCATCTGATCTCTCTTTTTCTTTGTTAGTCTGGCTCAGGGTTTGTCAATTTTATTGATCTTCTTGAAGAACCAGCTTTTGGTTTTGTTTATTTTTCCTAGTGCTTTCTTATTCTCTATCTCATTTAGTTCTGCTCTAATCTTTGTTATTTACTTTCTTTCTATTTCCTTTGGGGTTAGTTTGTGGTTGTTTTTCCAATCCTCCAGGTGTGCAGTTAGGTCTCCAATTTTAGCTCTTTCTTCTTTTTTAATATATACATTTATGGCTATGGATTTCCCTCTCAGTACAGCTTTGGCTGCACCCCATAGATTTTGATATGTTGTGTTGTCATTTTCATTCGTTTCAAGGTAGTTACTGATTTCTTTTGAGATTTCCTCCTTGACCCACTGTTTGTCTAAGAATGTGTTGTTTAACTTTCATATCTTTGTGCCTAATCTGGTTCTCTGGCCCTTAGTGATTTCCAATTTCATTCCATTGTGGTCAGAGAAATTACTTTGTATGATTTCAATCCTTCTGAATTCATTGAGAGTTTTTCTTTGTCCTAGCATGTGGTCTTTCTTGGAGTATGATCCATGTGCACTCAAGAAGAATGTAAATCTCATTGTATTTGGGTGTAGCATTCTGTGTATATCTATTAGGTCCAGGTCCTCTAATGTATTATTCAGAGTCTTTGTTTCTTTACTGATTTTCTGTCTAGATGTTCTGTCTAATGGTGTTAATGGTGTATTAATGTCCCCCACTATAATTGTAGAGACATTTATTTCTCTACTTAGTTTTTCCAGTGTTTTCCTCATGTATTTTGAGGCACCTTGATTAGGTGCATACATGTTTATGATTGTTCTCTCTTCTTAAAGATTACCCCTTTTACTAATATATAATGTCCATCTTTGTCTCTTACAATAGTTTTGCATTTAAAGTCTATTTTGTCCAATATTAGGTTAGCCACTCCTGCACTTTTTTGGTTACTGCTTACTTGTAAAATTATTTTCAAGCCATTCACTTTCAGCCTCCTTGAATCTCTGGGTCTAAGGTGAGTTTCTTGTAGACAGCATATAGATGGATCATATTTCCTTATCCATTCAGCCAATCTGTGTCTCTTGACTGGTGAGTTTAATCCATTAACATTCAGTGTTATTACTCTCAACGAATTTCTTACATCAGCCATATTTTCTTTGGGCTTATGTATGTCATATGTTGTTTATATTTCTCTTTTTGTCTTTTTAGTTGTTATTACACTCTCCTACAACTTTCTCTCTCCTGTTTTTCCTTTCAACCTGCAGAACTTCCTTTAGTATTTCTTGAAGTACAGGTTTCTTATTAGCATACTCTCTTAAATTTCTGTTTATCTGTGAATATTTTGAATGCTCCATCATTTTTGAATGCCAGCTTTGCTGGATAGAGAATTCCTGGCTGGAATTGTTTTTCTTTTAGTGTTTTGACTATGTCATACCACTGTCTTCTTGCCTCCATGGTTCAGATGAGAAATCAGCACTTAATCTTATTGTGCTTCCCTTGTGATGGTTCTCTTTTCTCTTCCTGCCTTGAGTATTTTCTCTTTGTCTTGAGCATCGGACACTTTGCTAATTATATGTCTTGGAATAGGCCTGTTGGGATTTATATCATTTTGGGTGTGCTGTGCTCCTGTACATGTACATCCATCTCTCTCAATAGGGTTGGGAAGTTTTCAGCCATTATTTTCTTCAACACTCCTTCTGTTCCCTTTCCCTTCTCTTCTCCTTCTGGGATGCCTATAATGCGTATGTTTGTGTGTTTTGTTTTGTCGGGTAAATTCCTAAGTCCCTGCTGGATTTTTTCTATCTTTTTATCTATCTATTCTACTATCTGTTTGATTTCAGATGTACTCTCTTCCACATCACTAATTCTATCTTCTGCCTGTTCAAATCTGCTGTTATGTGAATCCAGTGTCTTTTTTATTTCTTTTGATTGATTGTGCCATTCATCACCATCATATCCATTATCTTTTTATGTATGTTTACAATTTCTTCCGTATGTTTGCCCAGTGTCTTCTTTTTTTTTTTTTTTTTTTTTTCCCCAGTGTCTTCTTAATATCTTTAATCTCTTCCTTAACTTCATGAAGTTGGTCCATGTTATTTGTTTGTACAGCTTTGATTAGTTGTTCGATGTTCTGCATCTCTTCCTGTTTTTAGTTTGTTCATTGGACTGGCCCATGTCTTCCTGTTTCTCAGTGTGGTTTGTAATTTTTTGTTGCCCTCTGGTTATCATTTTATCTTGATGGGTTTATTCAGTTGGTTAGCTTTTCTTTCTGCTCTAGAGTTTTATTTAGCTGGTGGTTCTGTGCATGTGTTAAGTTTTCTCTTAAACACTTTGTTCTTCTTGTTCTATTTCTTTGCATTTTCCTATGTTCCCTGGAAGGAAAAAGATTACAGCTGGAACAATTGAAAGAGGTAAGAAAGGAAAAAGGATAATAGTAATATTGATAAAAGTTAGAAGAGGGGCCATATCAGACTTAGTAAAATGAATATTTAACTCATGTAGGCAGTGTAGAGTAATAGGGGAAAAAAAGTGAAGTACCTACAATGGAATGGGAAACCAAATAGAGAAAAATATATAGAATGATTTAAAAGGCCAAAATGATGAGGAAAGAATAAAAAAGTAAAGAAAGGGCTGAAAGGAAAAAGTTAATTAAAAAAAAAAGGAAAACAGAATAGACAAGATAGAAATTGACATCCTTGAAGTTGAGGACTAATGAAAAAAGGTGGAATGTAAGAACCACAACAGAAAGCAGAAGGTAGAAAGATGAAGGAAGGATTAGAGATAGCGTTGGCAGACAAAATCAATATACAGAGAGAACAGGAAATCAAAGAAAAAGAAGTACAGCAAAGAAGAAACAAGCTAGCAGCACCTAATTTAAAAGGGTGGGGGGAAGAAAGAGGAAAGAAAATCAAGAAGTAAACAAACAAAGAAAAACCAAACAAACACACAAGCAAGCAGTCAAATAAAGCTAAGGAAGAACAGCGTTCCTTCTTGGGCCCTTGTGGAGCCTCTCAGCCTGCATTCATCAATTACCCTGCAGGCTTCTCTCTGCAGGTTTTGAGGCAGATTTGAGAAATTAAACTAAGTTAAAAAAAAATTTTTTTTTGGAGAAATAAGGGGCCCAAAAGAAAGCCTCTCTGGACCACCCCCTCTGCCGAGGGGACCCTAAATAGGCTTGTGGAAACTTATCAAACACTTCCCACTGCCTGACCCCCTGAGGGGAGCTGAAACTCTGATACTCCTCAGTGCAGAACTATAAAATTGGCTGGCTCCACCCCCTCCCGAGCCAAGCCTCTGTGTCCCAGGGCAGTTAGGTAAATCAGGCTTCCTCAGCAGATTCGCCTCTCCCCTCGGCCTGGCACCACTTCAAGCTGGCTGGTTTGCTCCCAAAAGCTACAAGGGGGTCCAGGTAGCCAAACCCACAGAAAGGAAACCCCTTTCCACCCTCTGCCATAACCCTCCCACTCTCAGAGAATGCTCCCTCTCACCGGGTTGCCAGTGGGAGTTGGGGCTCGCCCTTGCCCTTTGCCCTGAGGATGGGGCTTAGCCATCTGGGTCCGTGATTTCTAGCTGGGGAAAAACTTACGATTTTATTTTGAGCAATCCACCTCACTGTCCAGCTCCCTCCAGATCGATACCCCTAAGGTTCTTGCTCCGTGGGCTCCAAGAACAGACCACTTGGGCAGGATCCTGTCCCCAATCAGCCGTCTTCTGCAAGAGAGATGGTTAGTGACTACTTAAACCAAAACCATCTTCTTCTTCCCCACCTCTTCTGTACTTTAATTGAAGTCCAGGAACATGTTTCAACTGCTAATACTGACCCTTCTCAGAAGGCTGGTTTGTTAATTCCTAAAGTATGAGCAACTAGCAGTTCAGTGCAATTCCGGTGTGACCTGGTTACCCTGATTTTGCTAGGGGAACTTCTTCCTATCTTCAGGAAACTACCTATCCTCAATATTCCTAAAAGACAGTTTCTTAAGACCTCTCCTCCACCCCACATACACACCAAGTAAAGAAAATATCAAGATGGTACTATGACAAATATTTAAAACAAGCAGGATCCTCTTTTCCAACTGGAACCATGGAAAGTGTCAAAGAGAAGAAGAAGGTTCCCGTTGTGCCAGAAACCCTTGAGAAAAAGTGAAGGAATTTTGCCAAACTGAAGATCAAGCACTTGAGAAAGTTTGCCCAAAAGATGCTTTGAAAGGCAAGAAGGAAGCTTTTTTATGAAAAAAGCTAAGCACTCTTACAAGAAATATAGGCAGGTGAACAGAGCTGCGATTAGAATGGTGAGAATGGCAAGAAAAGCTGGTAACTTCTATGTATCTATAGAACCCAAACTGGCATTGATCAGAGGTATCAATGGTGTGAGCCCAAAGGTCCAGAAAGTGTTGCAGCTTTTTCACTTTTGCCAAATCATGGGTTTATTGTAACATTTTGGAAATGGATAGAGGTAATGGTAGTACATCATTGTGGATGTAATTAACAGCACTGAATTATATATGTGAATGTGGTTAAAGGGGAAATTTTAGGTCATATACATGTTACTAGAATAAATACCAAAAGATAAATCAGGACTGTATGACATAATGAACCTTATTGTAAATGACAGACTATAGTGAATAGTACAATTTAAAAAATATTCTTACGTGACTATTCTTGCTGTTCTGATTTTGTGATAATCAGGGTAGGCTAAACATTTGCTATAATAGAAACCATGCATGTGTCCCCAGACCTAGTTTTTCTCCCTAGGTCTGGTTTTTAGTATGCTGGTGATAAACTAAGCCTGATTTATTATATGACCATCCTGTATGGGAAAAGACTATAACTCTACGTATATTTGGTCAACTTTAAGACATATAGAAGGGGACGGATGTGGCTCAAATGGTTGGGCCTCTGCCTCCCATATGGAGAGACCTGGGTTTGATCCCCAGGACCTCCTGGTAAAAATTTTAAAAAAGAAAAATATAGTAGGCTCATGGGCCACCAGGCCCCATGCATGGGTGCACCATCAGGCCCCACAAGCAGGTGAGCCCCCCAGCCCCACACACAGATGCACTGTTGGGCCCTGTGAGCAGGTGTGCCATCGGGCCCCACAAACCATACAGCAAGATGATGATGTAACAGGAGAGTGACACAAGGGAAGGCCAAGACAAGACGTGCCAAAAAACCAGAAACTAGGGTGGTGCAGGCAGGAGGATGCCTCTCTCCCACATCAGAGGTTCCGAGGATCAAATCCCAGTGAAGACAGGAAGAGAAGGATGAGAATAGAGAGCAGGAAATGGACACAGAGGGTTGCCCAGTGAATGGACACAAAAACAGCAAAAACAGGATGGTGGTGGTGGTAAGAATGGATAAAAGTAAATAAATAAATAAATTAATTAATTAATCCTTTAAAAAATGTATGGGGGTAAGATATGGATTATAGTTAGTAGTAATACTTTGACGATGCTCTTTCATAATTTGTTAACAGGTGTTTCACAACAATGCAAAGTATTTGTGGTGGGGCGATGTGTGGGAGCCCTTATGATGTTATGCATGTTCGTTTTGTAAGTTCACAATGTTTGCTGCACACTTATAGTTTATGTATGTTCATATATGAATGATATACATCAATAAATTGTTTTTTAAAAAATTAAAACCAAAAAAAAAAAAAAATCAGAAAACTGTAAATGTTGGAGAGGATGTGGAGATATAGGAACACTTATTCAATGTTGGTGGGAATGTAGAATGTTACAGCCACTATGGAGGACTGTTTGGCAGTTCCTAAAGAAGTGGAATATAGACTTCCATGGGATCTAGCAATACCATTGATAGGTATATAACCAGAAGAACTGAGGGCAGTGACACGAATAGACATCTGCACACCGATGTTCATAGCAGTGTTATTCACGATAGCCAAAGACTGAAACAACCCAGGTGTCCATCAACTGATGAGTGGATAAACAAATTGTGGAGTATACACACAATGGAATACTATGCAGCTATAAGAAGAAATGAGGTCCTGAAACATATGACAACATGGATGAACCTGGAGGACATTATGTTGAGTGAAGCAAGCCAGACACTAAAGGACAAATATTGTATGATTTCTCTATTATAAACTAAATATATTATGTGAAATATGAATATGGGTAGATTGCATATATAAGACCATTTTTCTTTAAAGCTGAGCAAATGTAAGTTAGTAGTAGAAAATTTTAATATCAGACAAAAAATAAACTTTATACTACGTGAAAGAGACCAGATACAGAATACCACATATTGTATGATTCCATTTATAGAAAATGTAAATATAAATCAATTCATAATGATGAAATTAGATTAGTGGTTATGTAGGTGTTAGGAAGGAATGCTAAGGGGTGTGGAGTCTTTCTTTTTGGAGTAATGAAATTGTTCTAAAATTTTTGAGCCGATGTATGTACAACATTGTGATTATACTAAAAGCCATTGATTACACACTTTGGATAGAATATCCAGAAACAGCAGCTATGTACAGTGGAGGAAGCATGGAGATATTGAGAGGTAAGGAATTTTCTTATTTGTTTTTCTGCTTTTTGTTTATTATTATTATTGTTGAAATAATGAAAATGCCTTAATGATGACTGAAGTGATGAACGCACAACTATGTGATTATAGCAAATATCATTGATTGTACACTTTGGCTGAATTTTATGCTTTATTAATATGTATCAATAAAATTGATTTTTAAAAAAATATAGATATTGTTTCCATATACCCCCCTATTTTTGACACATTGGCAAATGTGGTACCTTTGCTACAACTGAGAGAAAACTAATAAAATCATACAATTAACTGTCATCCAAAGTTTATGTTAGTTGTACTTTTTCCCATATGCCACCCTATTATTAATACCTTTTATTAGTGTCATACATTTCTTATAATTTATGAAAGATTATTCTTTTCTTTGTGCTATTAATCCCAGTCCATTGTCCACAACAGAGTTCACTGTATTATATAGTCCTATGTTTTATCTGCTTTAATTCTAGAAACTTACACGACCCAAAACTTCCCTTTCAAACAAATACACACACACAATTTGTACTGTTAATGACACTAACAATAATGTGCTACCATCACTGACATCTATTTCCAAACCATTACAATAAATATAAATAGAAATTATGTACAAATCAAGCATATACCTGCATTTTCTACCCTCAATCTCTCCCCTGAGAACCTATAATCTAGATTCTAACTCTATGAATTTACTTATTTTAATTAGTTGATGTCAGTGAGATCATAAAATATTTGGCCTTTTGTGTCTAATTACATTCAGCATTATGTCCTCAACATTCATCCATGTTGTCACATGCATCTGGACTTTGATCCTTTTCACACCTGAATAATACTCCATTGAATGTTTATACCACATTTTGTTTATGCATTCATCATTGGATGGACAAGGGCATTTCTTCTATATTTTGGCAATTGAGAATAATCCTGCTATGAATGATGGTGTGAAAATATTTGTTGGAACCATGCTTTACATTCATATTTTTATTTTATTTCATTTTTAAAGAAGCTTTAATTACATAAATAATACCTTTAAATTATATGAGGATTCCCGTATACTCTCCCCCTCCCCCTCCCACACATTTTCCCATTAGTATCTTTCATTAGGGTGGTACATTTGTTACAATTGATGAACACATATTGAAGCATTGTTACTATACATGATCGATAGTTTATATTATAGGTTACACTTTGCACAACACATTATAGGTTTTCACAATTTATATAATTGCCTGTATCCGTTATTGTGATGTGATTCAGAACAATTCCACCAACCCAAAAATGCTCCATTTTACACATATTCTTCACTCTCCTTCCCCTCAGAAACTCTAGTGTCCACTGCCTTTATGTCAATGTTACAAGTTCTTCCAATGTTAGAATAATAATAAGTCTACTTCCACCCTTATGCTTACACATTCCTTAATCTTGGGGATTTCAGGAGGGTGATGCCCACTCTCTTTCTGATTGAGAAGTGGTTTAGATCCTATGGGACAGATACATGGAACTGTCTTGCTTGCAGTTGTAGATACTCCTTTTTGCGGGGGAGGGCATTGTCCATCATCATCATTTTGTTAGTTGTCCTGGCAAGTCTGATGAAATGAAGAGTAGGTGTTACAACTCTGCTGAGATTCAGGGCTCACCTGGCATATGAAGTGACCAAAGATTTAAGTCTCTGATACATACATTTAATGATATAGTACTAATAATAGATTCAAATAAAAGGGTCAGAAGAGCCATATATAAAGAAATTATAAATGAGTCTAACTCTTTACATTGGGAAAGGCCCATTGACAGGGTGAGAATTCTTGAGATTGTCTGCCTTTCCTATGGTGTCAGATGTCTCTAGAGCCCACAGGAGCACATCTCCTTGAGGCACTATCTACTGTGGCAGTCAATGAGATCCTCCTCAGATATGCATAAGTGTAACCTCTGGAATGACCTGACTCACTGTAAAATCTCTTAGCCATAAAAACTCATTTGCATTTAATATTTTCCCCTTTTGGTAAAGGCCTTTATCCAAATGTATCACTAACTGGCGCTTGGTAATAATCCTTCAGTGTCAGGGAGGCTAGTCCCTAGGAGACACGCCCCATGCTGGGGGAAAGGTAGTAAGTTTATATGCTGAGTTTGCCTTAGAGTGAGGCCACATTTGAGCAACAGGGAGGCTTAAAGGAGGCAATTCAGCCAATATATAATACTAAGCTAAATTTCAATTTCACAAAAACATGACTCATAAGTACAACCATCAATGTCAATGGCCTGACATATTGGTCTGCCTTCCTTCGCTAGGCACTGCCCATGTTCTCTAGGGATTCTTCACACTCTGTTAGAGAATGTAGCAGGACTTTCCAGGATGGGAATTCAATATTCCTTCAGTTATTGTGTTGGGCATCCACCCACTGAAACAACACCTCATGGCCACTTAAACATATTCATATTCCGTAAAGGCATGCCCCAGGTGCACCACTTCCCAAATATCCCATCAATAACACCTTGTACCAGTGATCCTCCCTTGCCACACTTGTGTCCCTTCTGCAATCCAAAACTTCCCCCAAAACAAAGCCAAATAATAAATGAATATAATAAATGAATAAAAATAATACCAATTAAAATAGCTAATAAAATGCAAAAATAAATAAGAAAGAATTAAAAAAATATATTTCATTGTGTCTTTCATTACCATAGATATGTTATCTTCAGTGGCAATTTCTTCTGTATGTTCCCCCAGTGTCTTATATTTTTGCTTTAATTTCAAAGAAGATTTAAATGACAAAAAAGTCATATAGGAAATATAGGGGATTCCCCTATACACCACACCCTGCCCTTCTCACATTTTACCCTATTGATAACATCTTAAATAAGTTTGGTACATTTGTTACAATTGATGGACAAATATTGAAACATTGCTACTAATCATTGTCAATGGTTTACATTATGGATTACATTTTGCACCTTACACTTTTATAGGTTTTGACAAAATTCATAATAGCCTGTGTCTGTCATTACAGGATCATGCAGAACAAGTTTATTGCCTCCAAAATGCCCTATGTTCCATCGATTCTATCCTTCCCTCTCCCTTCCATCAGAACCTATGGTAACCACTAAGGTTCAATTTTTGAAGAATAAGGTTCATAGTTCCATACAATAATATTGAGGACTTAACATATTAGTCTGTTTTCTTTTATCAGGCACTGCCTATGTTCTTGAGAGATTCTTGCCCTCTAATTGAGAAGATAGCAGGACTTCCCAGAATGGGGGGTTAATATTTTCTTGTTTATTGTATGGGTCTCCACCCACTGAGATAATACACTATGACAAAATGAACATTTTCATATTACATAGAAGCATGATCAGGAGCAACCTATCCTTCATATCCTCCTACCCCGAATACATTGCACCAGTAACTCATCCATGCCATATTTGCCAAAAGAATATTCACATCATTGTACTTTTTAAAAAATTTCCTTTCCAATTCTCTGTATTTTTTATTTTTTTAAAGGTAGGTAGATTACATAAATGTTACATAAAAAATGTAGGGGATTCCCATATGCCCCACTCCCTACCCCTCCCACACTTTCCCACGTTAACAGCATCCTTCATTATGTGATACATTTGTTACAATTGATGATCACATATTGGAACTTTGTCACTAAGTGTGGATTATAGTTTACATTATAGTTTAAACTCTGCCCTGCACAATATATATGGCAAGATATATAATGGCCTGTATCTGTCATTGCAATGTCATTCAGGACAATCCCAATGTCACAAAAATGCCCCCATATTACACCTGTTTTACCCTCTCCTTCCCCTCAGAACCTCCGGTGGTCACTGCCTCCACATCAATGATAAACGTTCTTCCATTGCTTGAGCAGCAATAAGTCTATAGAAGAATAAAAGTAAGTCTACTCTAGTCCATTATTCATTCCCCAGTCCTGAGGATTCTGGTTGAGAGGGGGCTTAGATCTCTTGGGGCAGATTAATGGGAATCTCTTGCTTGCAGTTGTAGACTCTCTGTGTTCCTTGGGATGGTCGTTATCCATCATCATTTCCCTTATAGTTGTCATGGGTGAGTCCAGTGAACTGGTGAGTAGGTGTTTTCATTCTGCTGAGATTCAGGGCCTGACTGGCACATGGAAAGCCCAAAGATTTAAGTCTCTTGGACATAAATCTATCAACTCTACTTTAACCACAGACCTACAAATCCCTAGAGTTCCTTTATCCAACTATCTCCCATTTCCATGGATAGTTGAATCCAACACCTCAGAGTACTTCCCCTCATATTCCAGCACCATCAACCCCCCTCACATCTCTGCACTAACATCACCCCTATCCACTGCCCAACCACCCCTTTCTACCTTATCATGGGTTTGGGCCATATTGAGCATTGGCTCACCACACTCTACTCCTTTTCCTTCTTATAACATATCTTCCATACTCTAACTCTGTGAGTCTGCTCGATTTGCTTAAGTCATATCAGTGAGATCATGCAACATTTGTCCTTCAGTGAATGGATTACTTCTCTCAACACATGATGTTCAAGATTCATCCATGTTGTCACATATGTCAATACTTAAATCATTTTTACAGCTGAGGAATATTTCATTGTATGTCTATACCACATTTTGCTTATCTATTCATACATTGATAGACATTTGGGTTGCTTCTAACTTTTGGCAATAGTGAATAATGCTGCTATGAACATTGGTGTGCTGGCATATTGATCTGTCCTCTAATCTCTTTCTGTCTACTGTAGACCCTTCTTCCAGACTCTAGCTCTGTGAGTCTGCTCGATTTGCTTAATTCATATAAGTGAGGTCATGTAGTAATTGTGCTTCAGTGCCTGGATTACTTCACTCAATATAAGGTCTTCAGGATTCATCCATGTTATCCCATTAAAACTGCATTCCTTCTTACAGCTGAGTAACATTCCATTGCAAGTATATACCACAATTTGCTTATCCATTCATCTGTTGATGGACATTTGGGTTACTTCCAACTTTTGACAATGGTGAATAATGCCACTATGAGCGTTGTTGTGCATGTTATCTGTTCGTGTTCCTGCTTTCAATTCTTACCCATCAGTAGGATTGCTGGATCATATGACAATTCTAGTTAGTTTCCTGAGAAACCAACAAACTGTCCTCCACAAAGGCTGCAGCATTCTACATTCCCACCAGCAGTGGATAAGTGTTCCCTTTCTTCCACATCCTCTCCAATACTTGTAGTCCTCTATTTTTTTTTTTTTTTTAGTAGCCACCAGTCTAATGGTGAAAAGGGAAAGAAAAAAAGGGGAAAGACAACAAACAAGAACAAAACAAAAACAACAAAATAACAATAACAACAATAAATAAACAACAGGAAAAGCAGTCTTCCCTTTTAAGCCCCTAAAGAGCTTTTTAGGCTGCTGGTGCTCATCAACAATCACTCTTCACCTTGCCCTCTACAGGTAATGTACCAGGTTTTAGCGAATAAAATAAAGACGAAAAGCAGAACCAATAAAAATAAAAGAATAAAAAATAATAGACCCAAGAAAAAAATCTGTCTATATGTTCCCTGACATAAGGAACCAGTTGGATGCCTGGTAATCCAGTGGATCACTCTCTTGGTCACTTCTCTAAGGAGACCCAGGAGCCGAACCAGGGACCTTATATGCAAAGCAGAAATTCCTCCACTGAGTTCCCCAGCCTCCAAAGGTTTAGCTGGCTTCAGAAAGCTTATCTGGCTCTATCTGCCCTCTTTCCCTCAGGTTGTTTAGGTGCCTGTCTCCACCCCCTTTCTCCCTTAGCTCCTTTCTTTCCCAGGTCCCCTGTGTGTGATAGCCTGCCTGATCAGATCTCCCCTCCTCTCTCTATGCGTCTACCTCAGTGCGGGTCTGTCAGGGACCTTCCGAGATACAAAGAGAGCTCAGCTGGGCAAACTCATCGGGAAGAAAAAACCACTGTCCACCCTCTGCCAGAACCCTCTTCCTCCCCAGGAAGTCTCCGACATTTGGTTGATTGCAGTGAGTCAGGGGCTTTACCCAGACTATTTGCCTTGAGGGTGTGGTACATGTGCAGTTTCCAGGTAAGGCCGGTGAGTAACTCATAGTTTTCCTTTGGCTTCTTTGTCTAGTCTGCTCCTGGATGATGCATAGCACTTTCCCATTCTATATATCGCCAAAGCAGCTCCTTGGATAGGTTTTTGCCCTTTCTCCATTCTTTTTAGTGTGGGACTGGAACTCTGCCTATGTACTTCAACGCCATTTTCCTAGAAGTCTTGTAAAATATTTATTGACTTAATCAGGCTTTCAAATTATCCTTTTAAAAAGATTGATATGTTTGTTTTCCAATGTTTTATGATGATTTTAACTTTTCAGTTATCTTGCAAATCCAATCAAAATAAACAGGATGAAACCCTGAATACTCATGGTACCTGTGCAATCAGGATTTCTTCTCTGGAATGTATCACTCTTTACATTTATGAAATGTTTTTCCCTACACAAAATGTATATAAATAGAGGTTGCATTTTCCCATAGAAAGAGAAGCTTAACAGTTCACAACTTTGTAAGAAGAGCAAAGTGTTGCTTTTCTGTGGAATTTGGCTAATATTTGAATTGTCCTCAATGTCCTCTCTTATTTTTGGATCTTCAGGAATTTTCCAATGAGCTGTGTGCTGGCCTTACCCATTACCATTTTATAAATACTGTCAATTTCCCATTGTTTCTGCCAAAGTGGTATCTTAAAATATTTAAAATTTTTGAGTGTGGATTTTCACTTCCTTAATTACTTCAACCCTCTTGTCAGTTGAAGCCAATGTGTTGGAAAGAGAAGCTATTAATAATTTCATCCTCACCTCCTGATCACTCTTTCATGTACACTTATATGGTTGACACCTCATATGGTTGAAAGCTTCATGCAAAATATTGGGATTTCTAAGAGATATTTTCCAACTTCAGATATGAAATAAATCTAGATTATGTACACAAACTAATCTTTCATTTTTACCTTTAAGTTATCCCTTCTAAAGTAGCTATTAAATCCCACAGGGCCAGACTCTCTGTAATATTTGTTAGTATAACTCTAAACCTGTGTGTTGGCCTAGCTCAGAGTTCACCTTCAACATATACACATTTATGAAAAAAGAGATTATCACTTGTCTCCAGTATATTGTAAACTAGGCTGAAAACACATAGGGATATATAAGAAAACCATGATAAAAGAGTAATTGATTACCTGATATGCAAGCTACTAAAATAATAAAACTATAACGTTTATAATTTCAAATGAGTCAATTAAAAAAGGAAAAGATGAAATATTTATTTGGAAACAAATGTCTGTACCCAAAACTAAAATATTTTGCTTGATTTATATAAGAAATAATTTATTCTTCTATATCTCAAGATATGTATGGAGACTTTTATACTTTTTATTTCAAATATTTGTTAAAGCCTGTTTATTCATAGGAAATAAAAAAATAAAACTGGATAATTTATTTTTGAAACCCTTAATATTTTGAAGTTTGTAGGACTGTACACTTCTTAGAACAGCAGCTAAATCTGACATGAAGAAATCTATGGTGGATAAACTTTCCCTTACTTGGAAGTAAAACATACACAGTGTAGAACACTGAAAATATTTTTCCTTGAATATATTTTTCAGCACAAGTGTTTTTACTTATATAAAGTCACACTGAATGCCACAGCCTGAGAGAATATTAGAAGATTATGAGTTCTCTTAGAAATAAGGATTACTAGGAATCTCCTTGCAGTAGATTCGTGAGTACTACCCAGCACAACCAAAATCCAAAAAAAAAAAATGTGAGGCTTCTTAGAAAAGACAGGGAGATTGATTTTTAGACCTTTAGAGAGATCTGAATGACACAGTCTGTTTTCCTCAATTGCCTCAACATGATTTACCTAAGTGAAGGGAAATGATTGTGTTAAAGGCATGTCTTGACTGGGTTTATCCTCACCTTCTGAATTAACCAAAGTATGCCTTTTGGATCATAAAAGTAATGAGATAATCAACTGCATATAAAGAGAGTTCACCCATCAAAAGGTTGCTTTTTTGAGAGAGAAAGAAGCCCTGAACTCTAGAGTGTGGTGAAAGCATCCTCATTAGGATTTGGATTCCTTGCCTTTTCACAGTATTTGGATTCTGATAAGGGAGAGACAGAACCAGGTTGTAAAGTCCTCACTTATTTTGTAAATGAATTTTTAAAAATCAGTAGGTATTTTTACTGTATAAAATGCTTTTACACAACTGCAGGCAGTTGAACCCAGGTCATCTTAGGTTGTGTTAAATTATTGTGGAAATAAAATTTCTCTCGATTTATAATTATTTCATGATTTTCAAAAAGAATCTCACCTAATATCATTCAGGGGAAATTTTTGTGCAATTAGACCTTGGGAGAGATAGATGAAAGAAAAATTAAACAAATAAATGTATAATGAAAAAATTATGAGTGACCTGAAGGAATTGTAATAAAGGATACAGAAAGGAGAAGGCTATCTTGGGTTGGTTTTCAGGGATAGGATCTCTGAAGAAATAGCAAAATAGGCACTGAGGTAGCATAAGTATGATGTGAGAAAGTAAGGGCATTGTGGTGGAAATGAAAGATGATTATAGTGGTGAGTTCAGAAATAATAGCTGGCTTAAAAGTATTTGTGTGGTTCAGAGCAATGATTTCAGTTCAGTATTTGGATGCCTGCCAGAGTCATACCTGAAATTTACTGCTATTTAAAGAATATATTTTGATAAAGTGCCATTCTTTGATTGTGTTTATCTTGATTGACATCCAAGTTAATCAGATAGGAACCTCTAGAAGAGGAGAAATTTTTAGGTTTATTGAGGGAGACAACGCCAGTTATGTTTTATTTTGTTCCTCTATCTATGAAAATAGAGATCTGCACGGTCAGTTTAGAGATGACCATGGAGTAAATTGAAGCAATTGAATAAATGTGTGAGGTTGTCATGACAGTGTATTCAAATGGAAGAGGAAAGGGGCTGTAATTGAGTATTTAGATGTTCTACTAATAATTTTGAAGAGTACCATGCAGAAAACAAGAGGAAGGAGTGACTGGAATAGCTTAAACAAATTCAGGGGACTGAGATGTCAGAGAAGTCTAGAAAAAAAGAAATTTCTCAAAAGGATGTCAGGGCCCAATTCTTTGGTTTCAATTTATAGACTGACACATACACACTGGACTTATTTACAGGGAACTAATTGATAGCATGATTTATTTAAGAGGAAATCATTGATGATGTTAGTAAGTCATCATTTGAGGCAATGTGAAGAAAGGGAGAACATTTTCCTGCAGTTTGATTGTGATAGGAGGAACAGGTTATCAGGTACCAGAGAGTAAATAGGTACAGGGGAAGTTTTGCTTCATAACATAAGAGAAATAATGAGTTTAAATGATGAGACGATTGCTTTTATGACGAGGGAGAGGTTTCTGGTAAAGATTTCAATTTTAATCAATAATATGGTTTCTGAAGAATGAGGAAAGACAGGAATTCAATTGAAGACATTCAACTTAACCATGCATATACTATGATCCTTCAACAAGAGAAAAGGAGTAACTATGGATTATGAATATAAGAATTTTTTAGAGATTATGGAGATAAACTGAGGTAATTTGTCAAATTATACCATCTGATTATTATGAGGTAATCCTATCTGCTGTAAGTAAGGTGAAATGTGAGAATATGAGATTCAAAATTATGGGATTTAAAATGTTTATGGAACATAGAAGGATGACTCAATTATCAAAATGTAGTAGGTATAGCAGAAAATTTGAAAGAATTAGTAGTAGTGACTCTGCATTTATACCTTAAGCAATGGCTTAGCAATTTGCTTTTTCAAATGCAGTAATGAACAAGACAGGTAACTAGGGTCACCTCCTATGGGGCAGATGTTGTAAATACGAAGATGTTTATTGGCAGATGTGATAAATACTCACAGGGACTTCAGAAATATGGCATCTAACCCTTAAAGGATTTGTGGAATTTCTGAAATAAAAAATTCAAATTCTGTGCCTTTTTCTAGCCATGTATTTTTGTTGGGGAGTAGGTGTAGCCATGTACTTTTGTCTTGTTACTAAAGCTTTCTGAACCTTTATTTATTTCATTTGTTAAATTGGTAAATTAACATTTATTAACAGTGTTAGTCTAAGGATAAAATATTTTAAAATATGTACTGTTTCAAGCACATTTAATAAAACCACTATTTCCCGGACTTTGGGTAAAAATGAGTCAGGTTTTCCTAACCATGTAATGACACAGTATCATTATTTTTCCTATAAATACCTGTAATTGTTAATGATGTTTTGAGAATTTATTTATAGTATTCAACTCCTCCCACATATAGAAAGAATGAAATGTAGGGATGTTGCAGATGAAGATAACTAATATAGGACAATATTTCAGCTACCACTTCACTAAATATCATATTGATTTTCTCCAAAATCCCTTAATTCTATATCTTCCAAATCTCTTAATCCTTTGGGATAGTGGAGTACGACAGTGACATTATGACCCATATATTTCTGCTATTTTCTGATGCAGAGGATTTTCATGATGATATTTGAATGATTGGAGACACTGATCCCTCCAAATTGATCAATACTTGGAAAAGTTGATCAAGCCCACAATTAAATATATTTTTCTGTCTCTTTGTTGATATCTAAATACCATGGAGTGAGTTCTAGACCTCAGTGTTGAAAGAGTTACCTTGTTAGACATAAATGTGGAGTAATTTAGGACATGTATATCCAGAAAGGAAAGTACAGGGTAGGGAAGGGAGGGAGGGAGTAGGATGTCTGAGAAGCATTGCTAGTGTATACACAGAGAATAATTATTTCAGGAATTTCTGACTGCTTTCTTTGGTGGTGGACACCTAATTCCAGATGTGACCAAGCTCGGGGATTCTGATGTTTTGGAAACAGGGAGGGAGTTAAAAATCTAAACACCAGGGGGCGGATGTCCGTCTGCCATATGGAGGGACCTGGGTTCAATACCCGGGACCTCCCGGTAAAATAAAAAATATATATATAGAAGGCACATGGGCTGCCAGGCTCTGTGTGCCGCTGAGCTGTCGGGCCCCAGGAGCCATGCAGCAGGATGATGACGTAATAGGGGAGAGACAAGACGAGATGCTCTGAAAGCTCCAGAAGCCAGGAGCTGAGGTGGCGCAGGCAGCAGAATACCTCTCTCCTACATGGGAGGTCTCCAGGATCAAATCCTGGTGAAGACTGGAGGAGGAGGATGAGAAGAGATGGCAGGAAACAGACATAGAGAATTGCCCAGCAAATGGGCACAAAACAGCAAATGGGGAAGGGGGGGTTTAAAATGGACAAAGTAAATAAATAAAATCTTTAAAAAAAAAAAAAAATCTAAACACCATGAACTAATTAATGCATACAATTTAAATGATTTCCATGTTCTTACATGTATAATGAAGCTATTGATATCATCTGTAGTAGTGAGAGACCGTCTACCTTTTGACCCAGGGAGAGAAGAGTCCTTCTCCTATTTCTCCTGGAGCACACAACATATTACTGGACTGGGGTTACTTCCTGGTGAAGGCTTTGGGTTTCATGACAGGTGTGTCTGGTAATTGTGGACATGTCTTGGATCTGAATGTGTCTTTCTCCATCATCAGGTTTATTAACCTAAAACTTATCTGGTTGTGAGCGAAAATCCAGAGAAAAAAAGTTGCCATCTGAGATATTGACAATGCAGGCACAGGTAAGTAAGGGATACTTTAACTGAAATTACATCTCTGTTGCCAGCATATGTGAAGTTTCTTCAAGTATATACATGAGCTACTAAGTATATATCAGTAAGATTATTCAGGACTCTAAAATAGCTGTAGTTCAGTAGGAACTCATCAGTAGGTAATCTCTACCCAACATTAAAATAGCATTTTCCACCTACATTAAGGTTGTGCTTTCTTTGAAGATATGAGGGATGTTTTCTTTTTCTAACCCAATCCATAGACTCATATGAGAAATAATTCATTCATAAATCATATTAGTACCTAAAACTGGCTCAGGTATGTGCTGAATAAAGGTCACAGATATAAGAGCAGAAGTTAATAGTAGGGTGGCTGTTGTTTCAACCAGGTCATTCAATCAATCCAGTGTTATAGCTGCTGGAGTGTAGGGCTCTGCATTTTAAAAAGTAGCATAAGTGAAGTTTAAGCCATAAAAGGAAATACTTTTCCTTGTTAGAAGGTGGTCGGTGGGTTTTGTTGTAACCCGCTCATCTTTTTCCTGTTTTTACTTGCCCTGGCTCAATCTGGCGCCATTGCTCTTGTTTTGAGGCTGAAGTTAAGAATGTGAAGAAAAGAGTCAAGACAGAAATTGAGGTGAATCCAGGGGCATGCCAGTTTCCAGCTTCCTGATGTGGAGATATTGTAGCTACTAGTATGATTGGACTTGAGTATGTGAGCTCTGAGGAGTTTGAGATCTAGTAAGAGGTTACGTCGACTCGTAATTCAACGAAAACTTATCTGCAAGACACGTTGCTGCAATGGAAATAAGAGGGGCCAAGGAATTGTATTCTTGGAGATGCTGGATAAAGATATCTAGGTCTTGAAGATAATTACTTGAGATATGCTTAGGAGGAAAAAATTTGAAGGGTGTTGTTAGAAAAATCATTTGTCAGATTTATCTGACCAAGAATTTGGAGATTTATATAACAAGGTTTTCTTTTTGTATACAGGTGGTCCTTGCTCTGCATGGTTCCAATATGCATGAATATCAGTTACCACAGTTACGTTAAACAACACCAGTCTGCCCAAAATTTTCAGTTACCACAGTACTGTGAGTAGATGCATAAAGTACAAACTTTGCTGCTAGTTCTTTATTCCACAAATTATCATGCAAATAACAGAGGTGCATCATGATCTGTGATGAAATCATATTAATTCCTTCAAAATCTGCTGGTGTATGGTCACTGAACATCTGTTATCCAGTTCACATTCAAACAACAAAGTGTGTAGTTGTGTGGCCTCCTTGTCTCCCAGTGATAAGCCATTTTACAAAAATGTATGATAGAGGGAATTGGTCAAGAAAGACGACAGGGCAGCGACGAAACACAAAGTGATAATGCTGGAAGTGAAATGGGATGTAAATAGAAGATTTGAAAATAGTGACAGCAAAGCCAAGACAGGAAGAGAGCCAGGCCTGCATGAAGCTATGATATGAACTATATTGGACAAGTCTGATAAATATAAAAACAAGATAAAGTAGCTTTAACATTTATTAGTTTAACTTGCACTAGGAACAGGAAACTGCTCATGGTTGAAATGGAGCATTTACTTCTACCTTTGATTGAAGAATAATAAAAAATAAATCCAAATCAGTTTGGCTAGCTTTCAGGCCAAAGTGTTGAAATTAGTTGTTATGTTGAAAGATAATTACAAGAAGACTGAAAAAGAACATTATATTGCCAGTAAAGCCTGGTTTCATTGCTTCAGAATTCAGCATGAATTGATTGATGTTAAGCTATCTGATGAAGCTGCTGATTTAAAGAAGAATGCTGTGGTGAAATTTGTCCTCAGATTCCAAGGATTATAGGCAGTCTTTGCTTTGCACAGTAGTGCAGGACTGTGAAAAAAAATTTTTTTGCAGGATTAGAATGAAATGGAAATGGAGTTATAGAAAATATAGCTGACCATGGGAATGTTGACACTGCTGCTATTCAAGAGACTGTATATATGCAGCCAGAGGAACTTAATGAAGGTGAATTTATAGACATAAATGAAGAAAGTGGTTGTGACAAAAAAGATGAAAATGACTCAGAAGTGATTATGTCAAAAACCTTCACATTATAGGAACTCTTGGAGATATTTCATGACACTGAAAGTGCAAAGGATAAAATTTTGGAAGCTGATCCAGTTGTAGAAAGGAGTATAACAGTTTGCCAAGGCATGGAAAAGATGGTAGCTCTATATAATAAGTTATATAACAGTAAGACAAGCACTGTTCAAACTACTCTTGATAAATTTAATTGGGTTAGATCATTTACTTAAAAAAAAAACCAAATCAGTTTTGTTGGTACATATTAGTGGAGCATTTGGTTCATCCAGGGTGTGCAATTGATGGTTTGGTGTGGTCGTGTGGTTGTGCATTTATCACTTTAATTATTGTTGGAACATTTTCATTATTTCAATAATAATAATAATGGTGAACCAAAAACAGAAAATTAGGGGAGTTCTTCACCTTCCAATCTCTCTGTTCCCCTGCTTGTGCATGGCTGCCATTTCTGGCTATTCTTGCACAATTATTTATTTATTAAGCAGTTTTATTGATAAATTTTTTATAAAGAAATAAAGTTTTAATTCTCTATGCTTCTAATCTTTTTAATTCCATGTACTAAATAAATATTTTACTTTTTATATTTATAAAAAAAGGAAATAAGGAATCATTTACTTATTTTCCTCAATTTTAAACATCTTAATGTTTTGAGAAAATGTATTTGTACACTTTGAAACATACAAAAAACATAGAAAGAATACCAAAATTCTCTTTACCACTGATTTGTTCCAATGAACAAATTTCCATTGCAAATCAAATTTACTCAAATTTATAAATGAATGCAATGTCTAAGAAGTATTGTATCCTTAGTTTTGGCTTTGCATTTAGGACTATAGTGGGTAAAACAAAATTTATGGCCATGTGAAAATATTTGAAAAATTGGGGAGACTAGAAGCAATGAATAGACTTTTTTTGCACTTTAACAGATAGAAGAGTGGAGGATATTAGAGAAACGATAAAAACTTGTGTCTGGAGGTCCAGAAAAAGTTGAGAATTGTAGATGTCCTATTAGAGGAATGGTCAGGATAGGGCCACATAATAGTACACCATTCTCAGGGACCTCTGGCCTGTGATCCTGAACCATCTGTATTTTTACATTATAATGTACACCTTAGTTATGTAGCACTAAGGGAGGCAGCAATTAAATTATCCTGAGTTCTGTATGAGACCTGTTCAGTTCTGCAAAATTCTTGATATTGCCTCAAAGTTTGCTGCCATTTTAATGAATAGGAATCCTTTGGGTTAAATTTAGATAGAAAGCACTTTATACATTAACTCAATGCAGCTGTCAAAATGCATAACATATTCAATGATTTTATAAATGAGAGGAAAATGAGATTATCAATCTAGAAGAATAATATAGTTATTGAAAAGGGACATATGAATATTGCTTGGTTTACTTTAAATTGGTGGAAAAGAGTGTATTATTTATGAATGCTCTTGTGCAAGTTTTATAATCAACATCAAAAAATCATATTTATAAGTTTATTGTGAAATTTCCAGGTATATCTCACACCAAATGCATGTAATATTCCTTTATAATGGAGTATTATATATTCAAAATGTGTATCTATTTCTTAGTGTCTCTGAAGGGCTTATGGCAGTTCAGCATTGAGAATAATTTTACTGGTTATTTTGAACCTTATACACACAGTTTCTGCTTCTTTAGTACTATTATTTTTGGCATCACACTCAGTTCATTGGCAAGAATGGCCCTGTGTGAACCCAAATTTCTGTGATGTTTTAGGAGTTAGTGACCTTACAAGATGTAGCTGTAGACTTTACCCAGGAAGAGTGGGCCCTGCTAGACACATCCCAGAGACAGCTGTTCAGAGAAGTGATGCTGAAGAATATCAATCATCTGGTCTCAGTTGGTAAGTCTCTCCAAATTTTTCTATCATCAATATCTATCAATCAATCTTCTATCTAATCTGACTACTATTTAAGTATATCTATGATACCACCTTCTATTTATGTATTCATAGATATCTAGATCAAGTTCTCCATAGATATGCATATTTTTATATTTTTCATATTATAATTTTGCATATTTTAATACACTTGTTTTATAACACATACAGCTGAGCAAATGAAATTTTTTTTCACTTTTTACTTATATCCATTTTTTGACCCCTATAGAATGCAGTGTTCTTGAATACAACTTCAAGCCTTTCTTGAAACTCAATCTCCAATGCTCAGAGCAGTGCTGGGAATACAATGAATAACTTTTGAATGATTGCTAGGTGTTTAAATATTTTGAAATAATTATTAGCCTCTAAGGAGTATGATGAACCTTCAGACCACAGTAGTAAATATACCAGGTATATCTCTTTCAACATAGAATTTAGATTGTTCTAGTGAAGTTTGTTTATTGGATTATTTTTTAAAATAATAGTAAATGGTGGAAATAAAGAACTACTGCTTCTTTAGAATATGGATGATTATTTCATTGAACTCGAGCATGGTCATCAATGAACAGTTACCAACTGTACTTGAGCACATAGTAAATAGCTATCCCTTTGCTGGTGAAAGATTGTCAATGTTCTATGTTCAGGGTACTTTACCCTTCCTGAGCTTCAATGTTTATCTTGTTCTTCTTCAGTAGCCTGTCATGGACTTGATGATAATGCACTGTTATAAACACTTCACTCAAAATCCAGGTATCTTTTTTCCTACAAACAGGATATCAAATCAGTTAATCAGATGTGCTTTCCCAGTTTGCACAAGGGAAGGAACTGTGGACAGAAGGAATAGAATTTCTCCAAAACAAGAGTACAGGTGAGCTTTAGGAACTATGCTTCAAGAGAAGATAGTCCTGGTCAGTTAATAATAGATCCTTCCAGTTTCTTTACATGAGTTATGTTCTCTGAAATGTAGGTGAGGAAAGTGGGGCATTTTTTTTTTCTTATGTATTCAAGCCTATATATTTCAAGCTTTATTCAATATCTTTGACTTTGGAAAAGGAATATTCACATGCTATTGGAATTAGATTTTCAAACAATGACCCTTGTCCTTGTCCCTTTTCTGATAGATTTTCCTCTTTTTATCTCCCTGACTTTCCTAATTCCTTTCCTGTTTCTTATATTTCAAGCCTGAAAACCTTTTCTGATTTTAATATCTTGTACTGTTTTCTTCTGCCTTGAGTGTCCCTTCCTTTGATACTATTTCTCAGCTAAGTGTCAATGATTGAAAAACATTGATTGGGATATTTGGGACTTTCTAGCATTTTTACTCCACTAATGATACTTTAACAATTTATTGTGTTTTGCTTTCAATTATGGCAGGCAGGAAAAGTGCTTTTAAAAAATAAGATATTATATACATGATATAATACAAAAAAGACACATCTAACATCCTGTCAATGGTAAGCTCCATGGAAATGAACTTAGTCTTCCAAATAGATACCTGGGGATGGAATAAATTAGGAATTTACTACTATTACCTAAGTGTAATTAATATTGGGATTAAATGCTAATCCAGAAGAAAAAAACTGGTAATTTCTATTTAGGGAGAAATTTATCTGAAAAAAACTATAAAATGAGTTCTTATAAATAAATAACTGCATGAACATCATTCATATACATGATCTCTGATGTACTGTGATGTTCAAAATATATGTGATAGCTCTGCAACTGTGATCCAACAATAGAGTAAATCACTGTACATGAAGAAGAATAATGTATTTATATGAAGTAACATTAGAAATATTTTAATTGGAAACTATCACAGGATTAGTCTAGAATCCACATGTAGAGAAATGAAGAAATGAAAAATGTATATGAACAAATGTTTTACAGTCTCTCATATAATTCCCCACAGCAAAGATCTCACACTGAAAAGAATTCCTTTAATTGTAATTACTTGCAAGAAGATTCCACTCAAAGATTCACAGTCATTCAACATGCTGTAATTCACATGGGCAAGAAATCATATTTCCAAAAAATACTTCCAAAAGTCCCCAGTGAACAGTCATCTTTTAATCCGTGTATGCAAATTCATACTAGAAGTAAATCCTATGAAAGTCATCAAAGTGCTAAAGCTTATATTAAAATCTCTGGTCTCAGATAGTATGATGGAACTCACAGTGGAGAGAAAAACTATGAATGCCATCTATGTGGAAAAGCATTCAGGCAATGTCCTAATCTTAGAAAACATGAGCAAACTCATACTGGAGGGAACCCCTATGAATGTCATCACTGTGGGAAAGCCTTCAGGCATTGTAATCATCTTAGAAAACACGAGCAAACTCTCACTGGAGAGAGGCCCTATGAATGTCATTTATGTGGGAAGGCCTTCAAGCAAATTTTTCACCTTAGAAACCATGAAAGAACTTACACTGGAGAGAAGCCCTATGAATGTCTTCAATGTGGGAAAGCCTTCAGTCAATGTTCTGATCTCAGAAAACATGCTAGAACTCACAATGGAGAGAAACCAAAGAATATGATCTATACTGTAAAACCTAATTTTCTAACCTTATACAATATGAAAGTACACAAACTAGAGAGATAATATAATTGCCATCTGTGTGGGAAAGGTTTCAGTCAATATTCTGACCTTAAATGAAATGAGATAACTCACACTATAAATGTTTCTTATGTTGAAGGGTCTTAAGCCAAAGATTTAACCTTTCAGCACACCCCAGAACTCACTGAAGAAACACTATGTTTCTAGTTAATGTGGAAGCTCCTTTAGTCATCCATACTGTTTCAGTTAATCTAGGTTAATTCATACTGGAAAGAATCCATATGAAATTAATCTGTCTATCAAAGCCCTTAGGTAATGGCTTGAAGATACATCACATGATATAACTTACAATATAAATGTAATATTAGCTGAGAGCCCTCATTCACCACTCTGATAATCAAACCAGAGAAATCACACATGAGAGAAATTCTATGTCTGTACTCAGTGTGGGACTATTTTTGCTTATAATTTTTCCTTTAAATAAAATGAATGATCTCCACAGAAGTGAAACATTGGTTTTGTAATCACATTGCAATATCATTCAGCCAATCACTAGCTTTGGTATGCAAAAATTTAGCAATAACTATGAAAACAGGAAATGAAAAGGAAAAGTCTTTACTAGGAGGATGAAACCCCTGTGGGAGTTTCAGAAATTTCATGCTGGAGAATGTATTCAATGAAAAATCACTGGGAATCATTTATTCATAGATTGGGGGGCTTGTGGGCATCAGTAATTGTGGTCTGTGTGGGAATGTGTTTGGAAAGATTGGGGAAATGTTTGTGTGGGTATCTAAGGTTATGGAGATCAGTGGTGTAAATGAGGAGATTTGGGGATAGGAGAATGTGAAGTATGTGACGTGGGAGTCTTCTGGAGTAAATGAACATGGTTCTGTGGTTGCCTCTAATAAATTAGTGATGGTCATTTTTGGCATCAATTATTAAACTGAAGGGTAAGAGCAGATATTTTTGTTTTGTTTCTGATCTTGGTAGAAACAATACTTCATTTAAGTGACTAGAATGTTCATCAGTGGGTGAGAGGGTCATGCACTCAGTAATAAATTTAGTGAAGCAGAGGCCCAGATGGTTCCTATTTCTGCTCATTAATGGCCCATTGGGGAGTACCAGTCAGGACCCACTGCAAGAATCCAGTCTTATTAATAATCCAACATGTAACAGATTCAAAAATCTACAAGAACTACTTTTGCTTCATCCCTTAGGTTTGGTATGTATTGCTTTCATCTCCATTCATCTGCAAGAATTTACTAAATTCTTTGATTCATTGGTTAAGACTGTTTTTAAACATCCACATATTTGTCATGTTTCCCTCTAATGATTTCTAAATTCATTCCATTGTAGCCAGAGAAAATAGTCTGTATGAGTTCAGTTTTTTTAAAAAAAATTATCATGAGATCCTGGGTTCAATCCCCAGTACCTCCTAAAAACAAACAAACGAAAAACCCAACTCCCATAAAAAAATAAAAATTTAAAAGAAAAAAAAAGGTGGGGGGAACAGATGTGGCTCAAGCAATAGGGCACCCGTCTACCACATGGGAGGTCCAGGGTTCATTTCCTGGGACCTCCTGGTGAAAGGCAATAAAAAAATAAAATAAATCTTAAAAAAAAAAAATTATCAACACATTTTGTGACCTAACATGGTCTATCCAGGAGAATGTTCCACATACACTTCAGAAGAATGTGATTCTGTTGCTGTTGGGTGTGGTGCTCTATATGTTAGGTTTAGCTGATTTATATGTTATTCAATTTTTCTACTTCTTGTTCTATATTTTGTTCAGTTTTTCTAGCCAATAGAAAGTTGGGGTGTTGAAATCATCAATTTACAATTAGTATTTTTCCCTTCACCTGTCATTACATGTTGGGACTCTACTGATAGGTACATGTATGTTTATAATTGTTTTATTTTCTTGATGATTTTACTCTGTTCTAGGCCAGTGTGGTCCACCATGTTGAGAGTTTGGCTGGAATGATGTGGAGTGATGATTAAATACATACCAAACCTAAGGGATGCTGGCAGTTGTTTTGGTTGATTGTTGTAGCAAAAACCTGTTTCATTGGGGCCCATGAATAAGGGTTTGTCCATTTTGGCAAGATACTCTAGATAGAGTAAGAGGAATATCATTCACCTACCCTCCCTTTATGCCCCAGGGCTCAAGATACTCTTGACCAATAACTTGAGATGAACATTTCCAAGATATTGCCACCCAGGATGTCCGTTGGAACCCTGAAGCCACAATTTCTTCAGTGATGCATTACCTTTGTTGTTTAACCCAAATTTTCCAGCACTGATGATCAAATCTTGGAAGAGAACTGATATTCTGAACATATTTGACATGAACAATGATGTTGTCTACCTGTACTGTAAAGTCAGGAGTCCCAGATTCACCCAGAGGAACTTACTGTCTTTGCATTCTGCTACCCCTTATCCCTGTTCTCAAGGTGTGCTACAGGATGGAGGCACCTTCATCACCTCCATGCTGGAATTGGATGGAAGATCCTTTCCATAACACCAACAGCCCAGATCACAAAACACTCCCCAAGGAGTGTATTCTGTGATGGGTACACTTATGTTAGGATTCCTTTCCAGAGGCCTACCCTAATCAGGTGACTACCTGGTCCTCCAACCCACCAGAGCCCAATAGCTCCCAACATACATTGCAGTGTCATATTTCCCTTCCACTGGAATGCAGTATTCAATGTCCAAATACCTTTAATTACACATAAGTACCAGCCAGTAAGTTGTTCTTCCTGGTGGCCTTAATGTAGTTGTTTTGAATGATCCATTTTCTTAGAGGTCATAGAAAAGAAACTATCGTGTGGTGGTGGAGTACCCATAACTGGGCCATATTGCTGGAGGAAGATATCAGATCACATAGCCAAATTGTTTCTCCAAGGCTTCAGTGGTGCTCCCAGTATCCACATGATGCATTTGAATTGCTATACCATATATAGAGTACGTGTCAAAAGTGGTGAGGCACCATTGGAACCCATGATGAGGGATAACCAGTGTAAGATGGCTAAGTTGCCACTCTTGTGCAGAGCTTCAGACCTAGCTGATGTGACCTACTTCATCACGCTGTACAGCCTGGCCTCATCTTCAGTGTCTTTGGCTTCTGTCTTTTCTAGAGTGAGTCATGATTTTGCCCATTTTGCATCTGGGTTGGGCTTCTGTGCCCTCTTCTTTGGTGCATCCAGCTAGCAATCATGACAACCCATGAGGTGCATTTTTGGTCTGAATACAAATTTGATTCATTTTCTTCTTCAAATGAACTTTCATGTAGTTTTTTCTGTTTTCATTAGAGAAATTATAGGTTTACAGAAAAATCATGCAGAAATATATAAAATTCAGAGTTCCAATTTCCCACCCTATTATTAGCACTTTGTGCATTATTTTGGTACATTTGTTATGATTCACAAAAAATATTTTTATAATTGTACAATTAACTATTATTGTAGCATTAACTATAGTCCATCATTTACAATATTGCTCACTGTTTGTGTCATACAGTCTTATGTTGGTTTTAAAATTTTTATTCTAGTAACATATATAACCTAAAATTCACCTTTTAACCACATTCACAGATATAATTCATTGTCATTAATTAGATTCCCAATATTGGGTTACCATCACCAAGCAAAACAAACAGAAATTCTATACAATTCAAACATTAATTCCTTATTCCCTACACTGAACCCAACCCTTGGTAACCTATATTCCAGATTCTGATTCTATGAGTTTGTTTTTTCTAATTCTTTCATATCAGTGAGAATTATTCAATATTTGATATTTTGTGTCTGGCAAAATGCATGCAACATGATATATTTAAAGTTCATGTTTTTGCATGTATAAGAACTTCATTCCCTTTTACACCTAAATAATATATCCTAGTATGTATATACCACTTTTATTTATCCATTTTTCAATTGGTGGAAACTTGGATTGCTTCCATATTTTGGCAATTGTAAATAATGCTGCTATAAATATATGTGTGCAAATATCTGTTTGAGTTCCTTCTTTCAATTCTTTTAAGTGTGTATCTAGAAGTGAGAGTTCTAAGTCATGTTGTAGATCTTTACTTAACTTTTTGAGGAACTGCCAAACTGTATTACACAGTGGCTGCAACATTTTATATTTACATTCCCATGTAATGGATGTGCTGCCTCTATATGACTCTTAAAATGCATGTGTCCAAATAGTTAGGAGGGGTCCAGGATTGCAGTTGTGGTTACAGATCTCCTTCCTATTTTGTTTTTGTTTTCTTTTTATTTGATTCAGCATTTGTAGAATCCTTCTGTCATCTCTATCATCCTCCAGAGTTCCAAGTAAGTGGGGATTTTTCCATGTAGTTGTTTCTGGGAGACTTTTCTAGATGTGTTACATTGCCATGTTGATGATGATGTCTCAGATGGGTCTTTTGCAATGGGGTTCAACAGTGATGACAAACTGATATACATCCAAGCTCACAAGTTATTTCCACAGCTCATGTGCCCACAAGGAGGTACTTCTTATAATCCAATAACTGATTTGCCAGTCACTGAACAACATGGATAGTCATTTTGCAGCAGCCCATGAATCTATAAATATGTGGCAGGAAGTGTTGGAGTAGACTGTACAACATCACCACCACATGGAGTTCAACCCATTGGGAAGAACACCCTCATATGTTTTCAGTCAGAGTGTGACATATGGCCACAGTAGCCCAACTGACTCCACTAGCTGTGAATTTTATAGTTTGTTTAATGAACAAAGTAAAAAAATCAACAGTCCCCTGTGAAATGTTCAGCACCCCTGACAAAGTAGCTATTGTTCATGGTGCCAGCTAACTAACTGCCTGAGATCCTACTGATGCTTGCTCTCGGATGTGCCAATTCCATTTTATGATGGTTTGCTGAACCAGTCCTACATTTTAGTAGGATTAGTGGGTACCCACATGATGATTGGCTGTTCTGGCCTTGGAGTCACAGATGGCAGATCAGTGGTTAAATGCTCAGTCTCCTATGCTTCAATAACAGGCAAAAGATGAAGTTCCAAGGAGGGATAATTGTTGCCACCATGGATAGTTTGCATATCTAAAACCCAAGTATGGTACACTCCAGTAGCAGTTTTTATTGCCACAATCTCCTATCTGCATAGGTAGGAGACACTGAGACTTGTAGTTCCAAAGGACTTACAAGATTCATTGGCAGGGCCTGTACCACTGCATGTTGCAAAGCATCTAGAGTCTGCTGTTGTTGGGGCCACATTCAAAGTTGACCACCTTGTGGGTGTTAAAAATGCCCAGATGTGGCTGATGTTTTCTCCAGTAGCCAAACATGCCCTTCAGCTGTTGGGCTTAATCCTGTTAGTGGTAAAAGCCAGTGACAATGACTCCTGTTTAACTTTGGTATGCTCCTCTGACTATTAGCATAAGTGGACCCTAAAAATTGCTACTGTTGAGCAGGTCCCTGGAACTTGTCAGGGATGATTTTTAACCTCCAGTTGTTACAGTATTTATAAATATACATTGGGCCTATTCAGCCAGTTTCTTAATGAAGCCTTCAATGAGAGTGCCATAAATATATTGGCTCCAGCACTTATATTGATTAATGGGGCTTGTTGAAAGTCTAACCCTGCCCACTGGTGACATTTTGCAGAGAAATCAAAATATCCCTGATGAAGCACATTAAATGTATTCTGTAGGCCATTACCAATAAAGGAAATTTGTTCTTGATCTCCGTCTTGAAGGGGATTGAAAAAAATGCATAAGTGAAATCAGTAACAACACACCAGGCTCCTGAGTTGGCTGCCACCATCTCAGTGACAGCAATGATATCAAGTAAACCAGGGGTCAAAGGCAGCAATTCAGCATTTTAATCAATGGTGATCTTTTGGTAACAACTCCTGAAGTCTTTTAAATGTCCAGACTGGGCTATTAAAGAGGAACAAGGAATACTGGATTCCTGGTGGGATTGCAGAGATCAGTTCCACCATCGAGGACTTGAAGGATGCAGGGGTGGTGATTCCCAACATATCCCCATTCAACTTTTCTATTTCGCCTCTGCAGAAAACAGATGGATCTTGGAAGATGACAGTAGATTATTGTAAACTTTACTAGGTGGTGACTCCAATTGCACCTGATGTTCCAGATGTGGTATCATTGCTTGAGCAAATCACCATCACCAAGACAATTTTATATAATCTCATACTATTTCTTGGTTCTGTTTCCCTGGAAAAACCTAAACATTTCACCTGTGCCTGGGTAGGTTAGAGTCAGCCAAGAATTATAGAGAGGTTGAGCTACCTACATGGAGCCAGTAAGGCTTCTGCCCTCTATAAATGGGTCTATGTCATAGAGGTAGCTAATATGCTGATGATTCTCCTGTCAGATAAGGAAATATCTGTGTCTAGGTATCACACATCTATACCTATAAAGCAACAAATATATGAATATAGGTATTGTAAAACTACATGAGAGAAATCATTCTAATAGTATCTGAGGGATGTACCAATATTAATTTCCATCCCCTCCATCCATACACTCGTAAATAATAACTTCTATAATTTTAGTCACCAAAAGATATTAACAAATGTCTAGATTTCTCTCTACCACTTCCCTAGTCCAACCTACTACCACTCACTACCCAAGAAAAGCATTCTCTATTTCCCTCACTCTAAATTAGAATCCCAGTTTGTCTCTACTTTTTTTCAGTATATGTTAACAATATTCATAAATCTTATAACAATATGACATATTTATTGGTGCAATTATTCAATTAATGTCTACTTTCCCAACTAGACTATAAGCTACATAGATTAGGAAATGTCAAAGAAAAAAAACTGCACCAGAAAAAAATGAACATTCAAGGATGACTCTATTAAGAGGGTTGTTAGATTTTAGAGCATGGGAAAGAGAATAGAATTCAATTCCACTGAAACAGAAGATAAAAAGCTTTTAAAGGGTTTGGAGTAGGGTAGAGTAAAATCATTGGAAGATAGTAATGGGGTTTATCACTGGGATGGCTAAGGGATTGCTGAGGTTGCACTTAGGGTGTTTTGGTTCCATGGAGATGTGTGAGGATTTACTGAAGTTGTGATTAGGACCATTTGATTTGGAATGCATTCCTTTGTGGTAATTAGGCCATCTGGAGACTGTAATGTGAGGAGAGAGGAGGGAGACAACAAACTGCACAGGCAAGAGTCTGATATTTGCCTGGGTAGTCAGGGTGAAAGGGAAAAAGCAAAGGGAAGATCAGGAGTGAATTTGGGATCTAGAAGAATTAGAATCTAAAGTTGTCTTTTTATCCTTTTTTTGAGGAGAGATACCCTGCAGTTGGGGTTGTTTTTCTCTGCAGTACTAAGCTGCAAGATTGGTTACAACGTAACCAAGAAAGGGGAGGAAGCAGGTATGGGGATGAGAGGAGTAAATTTGGCAGCATGGTCAAGAGATGGTGAACCGGACTTTGTTAGTATCATTGATGTTTTGATAACCAATATATCCTTCATGTCTAGCACAATTCCTGGCCTAGGATATATCCTCAACAATTTATGTTGAATGAATGAATAAATGAATAAAGTTAATAAATTATGGACCTCATTGGGTAAACATACTTGTGTATATCATGGGGATATTTTTAACCTACATTGAGAAGACTATAAAAGAGATGGATTACTAGAAACAATTGTGAACTTGGCTATGAATTTATGCAAATTAAGCTAGGTAATTTTAATCTGATGCAAATAACAAATCAAAATTCAAACTGGGCAGGGACTACCAGGAAGATGGTGGACTAGAAAGACACAGGATTCTCTTCTCCTCCAGAAAAATAGCTAGAGGACAAGCTGAAACAGCCTGAAAAAATACCTTCTAGGGTTTAGGACACAAGGTAAACCCACAGGAGAAGGGGAAAAAGGAGGGGAATCATGATAACAGAACTTTGAATTGAAACCAGCAGCTGCTGCTGCCGGCACCCTCTCCCACTCTAAAGACACATTAGAATGTTCAGGCCTCTGTGCCTGTGCCTACAGACAAAGGAGGCTCTGGGGATCCACCATCCCAGGAAAGGGGAGAGAGAGGGACACAGCCTAAAGCTGACTCATCTTCTGACCTGCTGTGTCCCACCAACTCTTCCATGGCCAGGTTTGCCCTATGAGCAGGCGTAGGACTGGAGAAATCTGACCTTCTCAATCTCGATCTCTTCAAGTCGGGACTGATTGTTGAGGATGCATCTCCCCCGGAAAGGGGAGAAAGGGACACAGCCTAAGGCTGACTCAGCTTTAGACGCACAAATATTGTCTGCTGTGTCCCATGAGCCCTTCCAGGCCAACTAGGGCCGTGCCATTGTTTGCCTTGGAAATAGGCAAGGGGGTAAAGATATATGATCCTCCCAATCTCCTTCTCTACTAACTGGGACTGATTATTGAGGATGCAGAGGGGAGTGGAAATATTTCCTGCTTAGGGAAATGGAGAGGGGTGCCAGAGAAGGCTGGAGAACTATCTCTGAGAAAGACTGAATTACAAGGCTCTTAGCCTCCAGGCAGGAAGCTCTATCAAACTGATCTTGTCTGTATTGTAAGAAACACACTCTGACCAGGCTTGAACTGAGAGGCCTGTTATTAGAGCATCATATGCTGGAAGACCGAGGAAGTGCATGTGAGAAAATTAAAAATTAGTAAGAGAGGTTTTTTGGGGGCCTTTATAGCCTCCCTCCACAAGGCCCTAGGAAGCGAGTCTGCAACCAATTAGTGGGTCCAGAGCCTAGTTTTGAGCAACTAGCAGGGACAATCCTAATGATCCAGGTCAAGCCAAGAATCAAAGCGCAGCAGTAACGCACAGACTCCCACCACTAAATCCCTACAAAAGAGAAATAAATTGAGCATCTGAGTAAACTACATCCTAATCAGATGCTAGGCATCAGCAAAAAATTACAAGCCCTAATAAGAAAATGGAAGATATGGCCCAAGAAAAATAATCTATCAAAGCCCCAGAAGAGATGCAGAATTTGAAACAACTGATTAGTGAGATGTGCACAAATTTCCAAAATCAAATTAATGAGTTGAAAAAAAATAAGGCCAAAGAGATAAACAACATCAAGAAGATACTGAGTATGTGCAGTGAAGAATTTGAAATACTGAATAGAAAATAACAGAGCTCATGGGAATGAAAAACATGATAGGTGAGATTAAAATCACATTAGAGGCAGCAAAAGCAGACTCTAAATGATAGAAGAATAAGTGATACCAAAGAGAGAACAGCTGAAATTGAAGAAAGGAGAAAAAAGAATGGAAAAATTGAGCAGGGGATCAGAGAGTTGAATGACAACATGAAATGCAACAACATATATGTCATGGGAGTTCCAGAAGGAGAAGAGAAGGGAAAAGAAGTAGAAAGAGTATTTGAGGAAATAATAGCAGAAAATTTCCCAACTCTCACAAAAGAAATGAATTTACATGTCCAAGAAACACACCATACCCCAGTCAGAATAAATCAGAATAGACCTACTCCAAGACATATACTACTCTGAAGGTCAAATGTCAAAGATAGAGAGAAAATTCTCAGAGCAGCAAGAGAGAAGAAAGCCATCACATACAAGAGGCACCCATTAAGATTTAGAGCAGATTTCTCATCAGAAACTGTGGAGGTGAGAATTCAGTGGTATGATACATTAGGATATCAAAAGTGAAAAATTGCCAGCCAAGAATTCTTTTTCTAGCAAAACTGTCCTTCAAATATGAAGGTGAGTATAAAATATTCACAAACAAACAGAAACTAAGAAAGTTCATAAAGAAGAATCCACATTTGCAGGAAATATTAAAAGAAGCCTTAAAAGCTGAAAGAAAAATACTGGAGAGAGATGCCTGGAGGAGAGTATAGAAGAAAGAATAGCAGAAAGGATAACCAAAAGAGTAAATAGACAAAAATATGACATGACATATGAAAACCAACGAATAAAATGGTAGAAGTAAATAATACACTTACAGTAATATCACTGAAAGTGAATGGATTAAATTCACCATCAAAAGATACAGGCTGACAGAATGGATAAAAAAACATGACCCATCCATATGCTGCTTAAAAGAAACTCACCTTAAACCCAGGGATACAAAATGGCTGAAAGTGAAAGGTTGGAAAAAGATACTCCATGCAAATAGTAACCAAAAAAGAACAAGGGTAGCTATACTAATATCAGACAAAACAGACTTTAAATGAAAATTAGTTATAAGAGGTACAGAAGGCCATAATATATTAATAAAAGGGACAATCCACCAGGAAGATATAATAGTTATAAATATCTATGCACTTGACCAGGGTGCCCCAAAATACATGAGACAAACCCTCGCAAAACTGAAGGGAGAAATAGACATCTCTACAATAACTGGAGACTTCAACAACATTCCACTCACATCATTAGATAGAACAACTAGACAAAAGATCAACAAGAAAATGGAGAACTTGATCAATATGATAAATGAGTAAGACCTAACAGATATATACAGAATGCTGCATGCAAATTCAGTGGGTTATACATTCTTCTCAAGTGTCCAAGGATCTTTCTCAAGGATAGACCACATGTTAGGTCACAATACAGCTCTCAATAAATATAAAAAGATTGAAATTATACAAAGCACCTTCCCAGATCATAATGGAATGAACCTAGAAATCAATAACAGACCGGAAAAAAGTAAATTTGCAAATGTGTGGAGACTGAACAACACACTCCTAAATATTCAGTGGGTCAAATAAGAAATTGCAAGTGAAATTAGTAAATATATTGAGACAAATGAAAATGAGAACACAATGTATCAAAACTTATGGGATACAGCAAAGGCAGTCTTGAGAGGGAAATTTATAGCCCTAAATGCCTATATTAAAAAACAAGAAAGAGCTAAACTCAAAGATTTAACTGAACAACTTGAGAAACTAGAAAAAGAACAGCAAGCCAATCCCAAAGTAAAAAGAAGGAAAGAAATAATAAAGATTAGAGGAGAAATAAATAAAAATGAGAACAGAAAAACAATAGAGAAAATCAACAAAAACCAAAAGCTGGTTCTTTGAGAAGATCAATAAAATTGACAAACCCCTCGCTAGAAAAAAAGAGAGAAGATGCAAATAAATACAATCAGAAACGAAAGGGGGGGAATTACAAATGACCTCACAGAAATAAAAAGAATCATAAGAGGATATTATGAGAAACTATATGCCAACAAACTAGACAACCTGGATGAAATGGACAAATTTCTAGAAACTCATAACCAACCTACACTGACACAACAAGAAATACAAGAACTTAACAAACCAATCACAATTAAGGAGATTGAATCCATCATCAAAAATCTCCCCGCAAAGAAAAGTCCAGGACCAGATGGCTTCACAGGTGAATTCTACCAAGCATTTCTAAAAGAATTAACACCAATCCTGTTTAAACTCTCTCCCAAAATTGAAGAGGATGGAAAAATTACCCAACACATTTTATGAAGCCAACATCATCCTAATACAAAGCCAGATAAAGATTCCACAAGAAAAGAAAATTACAGACCAATCTCTCTCATGAACATAGATGCAAAAATTCTCAACAAAATACTTGCAAATCGAATCCAACAGCATATCAAAAGACTTATACATCACGACCAAGTGGGATTTATTCCTGGTATGCAAGGCTGGTTCAACATAAGAAAATCAATCAATGTAATACACCACATTAAAAAATTGAAGGAAAAAACCCACATGAACATCTCAATAGATGCAGAAAAGGCATTCGACAAAATCCAACATCCTCTTTTGATAAAAATACTTCAAAAGATAGGAATAAAAGGAAAATTCCTCAATATGATAAAAGGCATATATGAAAAACCCACAGCCAACATCATACTCAATGGGGAAAGGTTGAAAGCTTTCCCCCTAAGATCAGGAACAAGACAAGGATGCCACTGTCACCATTGTTATTCAACATTGTACTAGAAGTTCTAGCGAGGGCAATTAGACAAGACAAAAAAATTAAAGGCATCCAAATAGGAAAAGAGGACGTAAAACTCTCACTGTTTGCGGATGACATGATCCTGTATTTAGAAAATCCTGAAGTATCCATAACAAAGCTACTTGAACTAATAAATGAGTTCAGCAAAGTGGCAGGATACAAGATCAACATGCAAAAATCAGTAATATTCTTGTACACTAGTACTAAACAATCTGAGGAGGAAATCAGGAGGAAAATGCCATTTTCAATAGCAACAAAAAGACTCAACTACCTAGGAGTTAATTTAACCAAAGAAGTACAGGACCTATATGCAGAAAACTACAAAACAATGCTAAAAGAAATTTTAAAAAGACCTAAACAAATGGAAAGACATTCGATGTTCATGGATTGGAAGAATAAATATCGTGAAGATGTCGATCTTGCCCAAACTGATTTAGAGATTCAATGCAATACCAATCAAAATCCCAACAGCTTACTTTACAGAATTAGAGAAGGCAATTACCAAATTCATCTGGAAGGGTAAGTGCACCCAAATAGCCAAAAGTATTCTAAAAAAGAAGAGCATTGTGGGAGGAATTTCACTACCTGATCTTGAAACATATTACAAAGCTACAGTGGTCAAAACAGCATGGTACTGGCATAAAGATAGACATATCAACCAGTGGAATAGAATTGAGAATCCAGAAATATACCCTCACCTATACAGTCAACTGGTTTTTGACAAACCTACCAAGCCCACGCGAATGGGAAAAAACAGTCTCTTCAACAAATGGTGTTGGGAGAACTGGATATCTATAACCAAAAGAATGAAAGAGGACCCCTATATCACCCCTTATATAAGAATCAACTCAAAATGGATCAAAGATCTAAACATAAAAGCCAGGACCATAAAACTACTAGAAGAAAATATATGGAATCATCTTCAAGACCTTGTAGTAGGTGGTGGTTTCTTGGACCTTACATCCAAAGCACGTGCAACAAAAGAAAAAGTAGATAAATGGGATCTCCTCAAAATTAAACACTTTTGCACCTCACAGGACTTTGTCAGAAGGGTGAATAGGCAGCCAACTCAATGGGAAAAAATATTTGGAAATCACATATCTGATAAGGGTTTAATATCCAGGATCTATAAAGAGATGTTACAAGAATAAAAAGATAAATGACCCAATTAAAAAATGGGCCAAAGACTTGAATAGACATTTCTACGAAGAAGAAATACAAATGGCAAATAAAAACAAATGAAGAAATGATCAACATCACTCATGATTAGAGAAATGCAAATCAAAACTACAATGAGATATCATTTCACACCTATCAGAATGGCCACTATTAAAAAGACAGAGAACTACAAGTGTTGGAGAGGATGTGGAGAGGTAGGAAAACTTCTTCACTGTTGGTGGGAATGCAGGATGGTACAACCACTATGGAGGACTGTTTGGTAGTTCCTAAAGAAGTTAAATATAGACTTGCCATGTGACCCTGCAATACCACTACTGGGTATATACCCAGAAGAACTGAGAGCAGTGACACGAACAGACATCTGCACACTGATGTTCATAGCCACATTATTCACCATTGCCAAAAGTTGGAAACAACCCAGGTGTCCATCAACAGATGAATGGATAAACAAGCTGTGGTCTATTCACACAATGGAATATTATGCAGCTGTAAGAAGAAATGAAGTCATAAAGCATATGGCAACATGGATGAACCTGGAGGACATTATGTTGAGTGAAGCAAGCCAGACACAAAATGACAAATACTGTATGAATGCGTTACTATGAACCAAATATATTGTGTAATATATTGTTTGATTAAAAAAAAATTTATATGTATCCATTACATTTAATTGAGAAATGTATATATTTATTCATCTGTGTTTACTTTTTAGTTTTTAATTGTTCATATTTTCAATTATTAAATGTACAAAATAAAGTTAAAAAATATTTAAAAAAAAAAAAAGAAAAGAAAACATAGGGGAAAAAACTTGAGACACATAGCTAACATCCTTCCCAATGATGAAAGACTGAAGGTTTTCTCACAATATTATGAATAAAAAAAGAATGACTGCTTTAACCACTAGAAAAATTAGAAAAATAAAAGAAATAAAAAACACTTAAATTAGAAAGTCATCAAATTCATCCTGGGGAAAAGTGCCCAACATCATTAGCCATCAGGGAAATACAAATCAAAACAACAATGAGATTCAATTACACACCCACTAAAATGGCTGCTATTAAAGAAAAATAAAAAACACGAAGGAGAGGATATGGAGAAATAGGAACAATAATTCATTGCTGGTGGCAAAGTACAATGAGGCATCTACTGTGCAAGACACTTTGGTAGTTCCTCAGAATGTTAAGTATATATTTACCATATGATGCAGCAACCCCAATACTAATTATATACCCAAAGAATTGAAGGCAGGGACTGGAACAGATATATGCACACCAATGTACATTGTGGCATTATTCACAAAGGATAGGAGCAATCCAAGTGTCCATTAACTAATTAATAGGTAAACAATATGTGGTATGAATATAAAAGAGTATATTACCAGCTGTAAAAAGGAATGAGGTCCTGATTCAGACGATAACATGAACCTCTTTGGAAAATGTCTATTCAAGTAAGTTGTCTGTTTTTAAATTAAATTGTCTTTTTATTGTTGAGTTGTGTGATTTCTTTATATATTCTGTTTATTAAACCAGTATTGGATATGTGGTTTCCAAATATTTTCTTCCATTGTGAATGATGCTCTTTCATTTTCTTGAAGCACAAACATTTTCATTTTTGAGTAAGTCCCATATACACAACATTAATAAATGAAAGGGAGAAAATAACGTGATCATCTCCATTGATGCTGTAAAGGCATTTGACAAAATCCAGCATTCTTTCTTGATAAAAACACTTTGAAAGACAGGAGTAGAAAGAAACTCCCTCAACATGATTAAGAGTGAAAAGTATAATGTAAACTATAATCCACAGTTAGTGGCAATACATCAATATGTATTCATCAATTGTAACAAATATATCACAACAATGAAGGATGTTGTTAATATGGGAAACTGGGGGAGGGGAGGGAGTGGGGCATATGGGAATCCCCTATATTTTTTATGTGACATTTATGTAATCTAAAGTTTCTTTAAAATAAATAAGTTTTTTTAAAAAAGAGTACATATGGAAAACCCACAGCGAACATTATACTCAATGGTGAAAGACTAAAGGCTTTCCCTCTTAGATCAAGAAAAATACAAGCATGACCACTGTCACCACTGTTCTTCAACATTTTGCTAGAAGTTCTCACTAGAATAGTTAGGCAAGAAAAAGAAATAAAAGTCATCCAAATGGGAAAGGAAGTAAAATTGTCAGTATTTGCATATGACATGATTCTACATAGAAAGTCCCCCAAAATCTACAAGACTTCTAGAGCTAACAAACATGTCAGCAAAGTGGAGTGATACATGATCAACAGGCAAAAATCGGTAGTGTTTCTATACACTAGTAAAGAGCAATCTGAAGACGAAGGTCAGAAAACAATTCTATTTAGAATAACAATAGAATCAAAACTATAGGAATGAATTTAAACAAATATATAAAAGACTTGTACAGAGAAGACTATAAAAAGTGTTAAAAGAAATCAAAGAAGACCCAAATAAATGGAAGGGCATTCTGTGTTCATGGATTGGAAGACTAAATATAGTGAAGATGTCAATTTTACCAAAATTATTTACTGATTCAACACAATCCCAATCAAAATTCCAACAGTCTACTTTGCAAAAATGGAAAAGCCGCTTATCAAATTTATTTGGAAGGCTATGGGGCCACAAATAGCCATAAATAGCTTGACAAAGAAGAACAAAGTTGGAGGATTTACACTTCCTGACTTAACAGCTTATGATAGGGGAAGTAGGCAAGATGGCATCGGTTGAGGTGGGCACACACCATCTCTCTCACAGAGGATGGCTGATTGGGGACAGAATCCTGCTTGAGTGGTCTGTTCTGGGAGCCCACGGAGTGAGAACTTTAGGGACATCAATCTGGAGGAAGGTGGACAGTGAGGTAGATTGCTCAAGATAAAATTGTGAGTTTTTCCCCAGCTAGAAATCATGGATGTGGACAGTTAAGCCCCACCCTGAGGGCAAAGGGGTAGGGCGAGCCTGACTCCTGCTGGCAACCTGGTGAGAGGGAGCATTCTCTGAGAGTGGGAGGGTTCTGGCAGAGGGTGGAGAGGGGTATCCTTTCTGTGGGTTTGGCTGCCTGGATGCCTTTGCAGCTTTGGGGAGCACACCAGCTGGCTTGAAGTGGTGCTGGGCTGAGGGGAAAGGCGAATCTGCTGAGGAAGCCTGGTTTACCTAGCCACCCTGGGATATAGAGGCTTGGCACAAGAGGGGGCGGAGTCAGCCAATTTTATAGTTCCCTCATGAGGAGTATCACAGTTTCAGCTCCCCTGGGACAGTGGGAAGTGTTTGATAAGTTTCCACGAGCCTATTTAGGGTCCCATCAGTGGAAGGGGTGGTCTAGAAGAGGCCTTTTTTTGGATCCCTTATTTCTCCAAAAAAAAAAAAAGTTACTTAAAATTTTTTTTAACTTAGTTTACTCACTAAAATCTGCCTCAAAACCTGCAGAGAGAAGCCTTCAGGGTAATTGATTGATGAACACAAGCAGGCTGAGCGGCTTGACAAGGGCCCAAGAAGGAACACTGTTCTTCCTTAGCTTTGTTTGACTGCTTCTTGTGTGTTTGTTTGGTATTACTTTGTTTCTTTGTTTGTCTCTTGCTTTTTTTTCCTCTTCCCCACCCCCTTTTTTTCTTGAATTAGGTGGTGCTAGCTTGTTTCTTCTTTGCTGTGCTTCTTCTTCCTTGATTTCCCATTCTCTGTGTATATCAATTTTGTCTACCAATGCTATCTCTTTTCCTTCCTTCATCTTTCTACCTTCTGCTTTCTGTTGTGGTTCTTACATTCTACCTTTTTTCATTAGTCTTCAACTTCATGGGTGTCGAATCCTGTCTTGTCTATTCTGTTTTCTTCTTCTTTTTTAATTAACTTTCTCCTTTCAGCCCTTTCTTTACTCTTTCTCTCTCTCCTCATCATTCTGGCCTTTTAAAATAGTCTATATGTATTTCTCTATTTGTTTCCCTTCCACTGTAGATACTCCACTTTTTTTCCAACTACTCTACACTGCCTACATGAATTAAATATTCATTTTACTAAGTCTGATATGGCCCCTCTTCTAAATTTTATCATTATTATTATTATCCTTTTTCCTCTCTTACCTCTTTCAATTCCTAGGGCCCTAATCTTTTTCCTTCAAAGTAACATAGAAAAAAGCAAGGAAATAGAACAAGAAGAACAAAGTGTCAAAGAGAAAACTTAACACACACACAGAATCACCAGCTAAATAAAACTCTAGAGCAGAGAGAGAAGCTAATCAACTGAATAAACCCATCAAGATAAAATAATGATCAGAGGGCAACAAAAAATTACAAACCATACCGAGAAACAGGAAGACATGGATAAGTCCAATGAACAAACTGAAAACCAGGAAGAGATGCAGAACATTGAACAACTAATCAAAGCTGTCCAAACAAATATCATGGACCAACTTAATGAAGTGAAAGAAGAGATTAAGGATATTAAGAAGACACTGGGAGAACATACTGAAGAAATTGTAAACATAAACAGATAACAGATATGATGGTGATGAATGGCACAATCCAAGAAATCAAAAAGATGCTGGATTCACACAACAGCAGATTTGAGCAGGCAGAAGAAAGAATTAGTGATGTGGAAGACAGTACAGATGAAATCAAACAGATAATAGAACAGATAGATAGAAAGATAGAAAAAATCCAGCCGAGACTTAGGGATTTAACCGACAACACAAAACACAAACATACATGATATAGGCATCCCAGAAGTAGAAGAGAAGGGAAAGGGAACAGAGGAGTGCTGAAGGAAATAATGGCTGAGAATTTCACAACCCTATTGAGGGAGATGGATGTACATGTCCAGGAAGCACAGCGCACCCCAAACAGTATAAATCCCAACAACGCTACTCTAAGACAGATAATTATCAAAAGGTCCAATGCCCAAGACAAAGAGAAAATACTCAAGGCAGGAAGAGAAAAGAGAACCATCACAAGGGAAGCAAAATAAGATTAAGTGCTGATTTCTCATCTGAAACCATGGAGGCAAGAAGACAATGGTATAGTCAAGGTACTAACAGAAAAAACTTCCAGCCAGGAATTCTCTATCCAGCAAAACTGGCATTCAGAAGTAATGGAGAGTTCAAAATAGTCACAGATAAACAGAAATTACGAGAACATGTCAATAAGAAACCTGCACTTCAAGAAATACTAAAGGAAATTCTACAAGTTGAAAGGAAAAAACAGGAGAGAGAGAGCTAGAAGAGAGTATAAGAACAACTAAAAAGACAAAAAGAGAAATAAAAACAACATATGACATACATAAACCCAAAGAAATATGGCTGATGTAAGAAATTCGTTGAGAGTAATAATACTGAATGTTAATGGATTAAACTCACCAGTCAAGAGACAAAGATTGGCAGAATGTATAAGGAAATATGATCCATCTATATGCTGTCTACAAGAAACCCAATTGGACCCAGGGATTCAATGAGGCTGAAAGTGAATGGCTGGAAAACAATTTTACAAGCAAACAATAACCAGAAATGGGCAGGAGTAGCTATCCTAAGATTGGACAAAATAGACTTTAAATGCAAAACTATTGTAAGAACAAAAATGGGCACTATGTATTAATAAAAGGGGTAATCTTTCAAGAAAAGAGAACAATCATAAACATTTATACAGCTAATCTGGGTACTTCAAAATACATGAAAAACTAAGTGGAGACAAAAATGCCTCTATACTTATAGTGGGGGACTTTAATACACCATTATCACCATTAGACAGAATATCTAGACAGAGAATCAATAAAGAAACAAAGACTGAATAACACATTAGAGGACCTGGACCTATTAGATATATACAAAATGCTACTACCAAATATAGCAGGATATACATTCTTCTCAGAGTGCACATGGATCATACTCCAAGATAGAGGACATGCTAGGCCACAGAACAACTCTCAATGAGTTCAGAAAGATTGAGATTATGCAAAGTAATTTCTCTGACCACAATGGAATGAAATTGGAAATCACTAATGGCCAGAGAACCAGATTAGGCATAAAGATATAGAAGTTAAACAATGCATTCTTAGACAAACAGTGGGTCAAGGAGGAAATCTCAAAAGAAATCAGTAACTACCTTGAAATGAATGAAAATGACAACACAACATATCAAAACCTATGGGATGTTTCCAAAGCTGTACTGAGAGGGAAATCCATAGCCATAAATGTATATATTAAAAAAGAAGAAAGAGCTAAAATTGGAGACCTAACTGCACACCTGGAGGATTGGAAAAACAACCACAAACTAACCCCAAAGGAAGTAGAAAGAAGGTAAATAACAAAGATTAGAGCAGAACTAAATGAGATAGAGAATAAGAAAGCACTAGGAAAAATAAACAAAACCAAAAGCTGGTTCTTCAAGAAGATCAACAAAATTGATAAACCCTGAGCCAGACTAACAAAGAAAAAGAGAGATCAGATGCAAATATACAAAATAAGGAATGAGGAAGGGGATATTACTACTGATCCCACAGAAATAAAGAGTATCATAAGAGGGTACTTTGAAAAATTATATGCCAACAAGAATGATAATTTAGAGGAAATGGACAAATTCCGAGAAACTCACAAGCAGCCTACATTGATGAAAGAAGAAACTGATGAACTCTTCAGTCCCATTACAAGTAAAGAGATAGACTCAGTCATCAAAAATCTCCCAACTAAGAAGATCCCCAGTACCAGACAGCTTCCCAGCTGAATTCTACCAAACATTCCAGAAAGAGCTAACAACAAACCTGCTTAGACTTTTCCAAAAAATAGAAGTAGAAGGAGCATTGCCTAACTCACTCTATGATGCCAACATTACCCTAATACCAAAGCCAAACAAAGATACCACAAGAAAAGAAAATTACAAACCAATTTCTCTAATGAAACTAGGTGCTAAAATCCTCAACAAAATGCTTGCTAATCGCATTCAACAACATATCAACAGAATTATACACCATGATCAAGTGGGTTTCATCCAGGGTATGCAAGGATGGCTCGACATAAGAAAATCAATCAATGTCATACACCACATAAACAGATTGAAAGAAAAAAATCACATGATCATCTCTACAGATGCAGAAAACGCATTAGACAAAATACAGAACACTTTCCTGATAAAAACACTGCAAAAGATAGGAAGAGAAGAAAACTTTCTGAACACGATAAAGGGTATATAGGAAAAACCCACAGCTAACATCATCTTCAATGGTGAAATCCTAAAAGCCTTCCCACTGAGATCAGGAACAAGACAAGGATGCCCACTATCACCACTCCTATTTAACATTGTCTTAGAAGTACTTGCTCGAGCACTGAGGAAAGAAAAAGATATAAAAGGCATCCAAATTGGAAAAGAAGAAGTAAAAATTTCATTATTTGCAAATGATGTGATCCTATATGTAGAAAACCCTGAGAAATCTACAACAAAGCTTCTAGAATTTATAAAGGGGTTCAGTAACATAGCAGGCTATAAATCAATGCTCAAAAATCAGTAGCAATTCTGTACACTAATAACAAGGAATATGCGGAGGAAATCAAGAAAAAATACTATTTACAGTAGTAACTAAAAGAATCAAATACCTAGGAATAAATTTAACTAAAGATGTAAAGGACTTAAATACAGAAAACTACACAACACTGTTAAAGGAAATCAATGAAGACTTAAATAAATGGAAGACTATTCCCTGTTCTTGGATAGGAAGACTAAACATCATCAAGATGTCTATCCTACCCAAACTAATCTACAGATTTAATGCAATCCCAATAAAAATCAACACTGTATTTTTTAAGGAATTGGAAAAACTAACTACAAAATTTATTTGGAAGGGTAAGAGGCCTCGAACCAAAAAGACATATTGAAAAAGAAAAATTATGATGAAGGTATCACACTACTTGACTTTAAAATATACTACAAAGCTACAGTGACTAAAACTGCATGGTATTGGCACAAAGATAGACATACTGACCACTGGAACCGATTGAGAGTTCTGATTTAAATCCTCACATATACAGTCATCTGATATTCAATAAGGCCACTAAGCCCACTCAGTTGGGAGAGAATGACCTCTTTAACAAATGGTGCTTGGAGGACTGGATATCCATATCCAAAATAATGAAAGAGGAACACCATCTCACACCTTATACAAAAATCAACTCAAGATAGATCAAAGATCTCAATATAATAGCCAAGACCATAAAGACCTTGGAAGATAATGTAGGGAAGCATCTACAGGACCTCATAATAGGGAATGGTTTCATGAACTTCACATCCAAAGCATGAGCAACAAAAGAAAAAAATAGATAAATGGGATCTCCTCAAAATTAAAAACTTTTGCACCTCAAAGGACATTATCAAGAAAATAAAAATGCAGCCCACCTAATGGGAGGAAATATTTGGCAACCATATATCTGATAGGAGCCTAATATCTCACATATATAAAGAAATCCTACACCTCAAAAATAGAAAGACAAACAACCCATTTTAAAAATGGTCAAGTAACCTGAAAAGACACTTCTCCAAAAAAGAAATACAAATGGCTAAAAAGTACATGGAAAAATGCTCGACATCACCAGCTATTAGGGAAATTCAAAAGAAAACCACAATGAGATACCATCTTACACCCATTCAAATGGTGGCTATTAAAAAAAAACAAACAAACAGCATACTGTAAGTGTTGGAGAGGATGTGGAGGAATGGGCACACTCATCCACTGCTGGTGGAATTGTAGAATGGTCCAGCCACTGGGGAGGACAGTTTGGCAGTTCCTCAAAAACCTAACTATAGATCTTCCTTATGATCCAGCGATTCCACTGGTGGATATATACCCAGAAGAACTGAAAGCAAAGACACGAACAGATATTTGCACAGCAATGTTCATAGCAACATTGTTCACTATTGCCGAAAGTTGGAATCAACCCAGATGCCCATCAACAGATGAATGGATAACAAAATGTGGTACATACATACAATGGAATATTACTCAGGTGTAAGAAGGAATAAAGTGCTAACACATGGATAACATGGATGAATCTTGAAGACCTTATGTTGAGTGAAGCAAGCCAAGCATTGAAGGATGAACAATAAATGACCTCACTGATAAGAATTAAGGGAATTGAGCAGTCTCTGAGAACTATTGTCTGAAGGATTAGTTTACCAGAAAGAGAATGAGAAGAGAAAGTTTTGAGCCATCACCCATATGGATGTAATCTATGGTAAATGATAGAGTGTAGTTGTGTATTGAAGGGATAGGGCAGGTGGGTAGTGAAATTATTGGGTTTGGTGGTTCAGGGTTGACAGGTGGGTAGATTAGAAGGGTGGGTTAGAATACCCAGGATACTGAGGGGAGAGATGGGAGAGGGAGCAGGTGAACACTTGGGATTTGTTGGTATGAGGTTGAAAGTACAGAGGTGGGAATGGTCTTATGGCAATATGAAAAGAAGTGTTACTGCTTTAGGATGTTAGTTGGGGGTGCATTTGGGACAGGGTGCATCTGGAGCAGGATTCTAGGGAGTGTGTGAGTGTTCATCTTGTCATAATGTGTTGTATCAGTGTGTGGAGTCCCATACAATGAGTGGGAAGGAGATGGACTCCCATCTTTGGGAGGACTGATTTGCTCAGAAATAGACAGGTAGGTATCTCTTAAGAGCAAGGGCAGTTCCTAATAGGGGAGGACAAACCAGTGTGTCAAGTCTTCTTGTTGCTCATAACTATGAATCTTGTCATCTAATGAGTCAGGCCAGGGGATCCTCATGGACACTGGGGGGTGGGGTGGGGAGAGAGGAACAGAATAGATCAAAAAGGGAGTATTTAGTGATTAGTGGAAATGTTTTTCATTACCTTATGGTGATGGACACAGGACATGGTAAATATCATCAAAATGTATAAAAGTGTACTATCTAAAATGTAAACCATACTGTAAACCTCTGACAATTTTTAGTAGCTATGTTTCACTATCTGTATATCAGTTATAACAATGCTACCATCCACATACCAAAAGGTTTTAATTTGGGGTGAGGAAAGGGGGAGGAGGTTGGGAATATGAGAGTCTCTTGTATTCTGTGTGTGACTTTGCTGTGACCTAAAACTTCTTTGAAAATTAAATGAAAAAATAGTGAGACACTGGGGAGTGAGAGGGGGAAGGTGCTATAGTACAGACTGGACACCAGATATTGCAGTGATAAAAGGCAAAATGTCCCAAAAAAATTTTTTTTAAAATTTTCTTAAAAATTTCCCCCCATTTTTTGAATAACCCAATCCTTTAAATTTATTGTATTTTTAGTTTTTTAAAAATTTTCATGTATTTTATCTCTTACATTTAAACATCATTCCATTTTCCTATTAATTGTATTCAGCTATTGTATTGGCTTCATCTTTAAAGAAGCTTTGGATCACAGAAGGTTTACAATTGGGGTGGGAAAGGATTGTTGCTGGGGGGTGTCAGGGATAAGGGGTGCTTTGGAGGAAGTTCACCTGAACATACATAAAAGGTATATAAAATTGATCAAATGCTCACAGGACATGGTCACAGTGGGTGGAGAATCATTCAATAAATGAGAGAATACTGAATTCCCATCCTGGAGAGCTCTGCCACATTCTCCAAGGGAGTAACAACAGTCCCCCAAGTGCAGGGGCAGTGTCTGGAAAAGGATGATCCACTGATGGGCTCTTGTTATTGATGACTAGCTTTACAAGTCTTTGCTCTTGAAATTGAAACTTAACCTATTGTTATGGGGTGCCTAAGGGTTGCCTCTTGAGAGCCTCCTTATTGCTCAAATGTGGCCTCTCTCTAAGCCAAACTCAGCATATGAATGCATTATCTTCCTCCGAGTGTGGGACATGACTCCCAGGGATGAGCCTCACTGGGAATGAGGGATTACTTCCAAGTACCATTGGGCAATACAACTGGAAAAAGACCTTGAATAAAAGGGGGAAAAGGTAAAGACAAATGAATTCATATGGCTCAGAGACTTCAAAGTGAGTCAGGAGGTCATCCCAGAGGTAATGCTTATGCACATCTCAGTAGGACCTCATTGGCTTCCAATGTGGATATCATCCCAAACAGAGGGGATCCTGAGGGCTCTGGAGACACCCAGGTCCTATATCAGGTTGGATAGCCTCAGAGTTTGTTGCCTTATCAGTGGGCCCTATTTTGGAATCCTTGCTCCTGAGAGTGACAGACTTGGACCCAAGTATGTCTTCCCTGCACATGGTCCATCTGTCCCTTCTATTCATACCTATATGTGTTGCTGGAGTTTGTAGATATACTTCCAGAGACTGGAATCTTTGGGCTGTCCATGTGCCAGCTGGGCCTGGAATCTCGGTGGAGCTGCAACTCTTACTCTACAGCTCAATGGACTCACCCAGGACACCTGGTGGGGAGATGATGATGACAATGGCCATCCCAGGGAATGCAGAGAGTCTGCAGTTGCAGGCAGGATAATCCCATCCATCTCATCCATGGGATATAAGCCCCCTCTCACTTGGAGGTGGAGTGGACATCACCATTCCAGACTCCTCAGGATTGGAGGGAGAGCTATGGACTAGAGTAGACTTACTGGTATTCTGTTATAGACATACTGTGATTCAAGTAATGCAAGAAATTACAACATTAATATGGAGCCAGTGGTCACTGGACGCTTTGGGGTTAGGGAGAGGGAAAAGCAGTTGTAATACAGGGGCTTTTTAAGGACTTGGGAATTATCCTGAGTGACATTGAAATGATAGATATAGGCCATTTTATATCAGCATATAACGTGAAGAACTGTGTGGGAGAGAGTGTGGTCTACAATGTGAACTATGGTCCATGCTTACTGGCAAAGCCCGGAGATGTGTATATCTATTGCAGGTGATGTGCCACACTAATGGAGGATGTTTATGGGGGAGGTTGTGGGAGGTGTGGGAGGTGGGGCATATGGGAATCCCTATAATTTTTGTGTAACATTTATATAATCTAGGTATCTTTTTAAAAATAAAAAATATTATTATTAAAAAAATAAAAATAAAGTACAGAAGAAAGTATCAAACGAGTAAGCAGATGGGTTATGAGACATGAGTCAAAGCCAGGTAAGCAAAAATAAAAAGTCTTAGTCAGCTGATCAATCAGAGAATGGAGCTAGATAACTACAATGTATTACATTAATAGCTTTTGGCATACTGTCTAAATTGAGAAGTGGCTTAGGTTACCTGCCAAGTCTTAAGCGAATCTAACTACAACATGACTGAGGAGATGTATAGTTGTTAATCATTCTATTATACTTTGCTTTATTAAAATCCCATCTAATAATTATGTTTGAGCACCACTTTCTAAGAAAAGCCACTGGTAAACTAATGTGTCTTGAAAAGAGAAGACTACAAGGTTCAGGATCTATAAGCTTTGTCATTTAATGCCCCTTTGAAAGGATTGGACATATTTTGCCTGGAAAAGAGAACATTACTTGGAAATAAGTCACCCTCTGGATTTGAATTTCTTCATCTTTTAAATAAAGTTGGTTGGATTAGATAATTTCTTTAGATCCCTTTCAGGAATAGTATTTAAAGTTTGGAAAGTTGCCATGTAAAAGATGGAGTAGAGTTATTTTTTTAAGTTTTGCTTTGTACATAGGTTCTCAAACCAAGCTGGGAGTAGAATGCCTGAAAGTCATGTCTTAATAATGGTTCCTCTTTGGTTGTAAGCATTCATTCAGAGGTTTAGTATATACCTGTTAGAAATGCTGCAGAAAGAATTTTTCTATTCAAATAAAAGTTCTAAGCCCTTCTAGTAATGCAAAGATTTCATTATTTTGTATATAAGAAAATAATTTGGTTTGTTGTAGGTTAAAAGGGGGGGAGTTAAATAGAATACTGGTAACACACTGACATTGGAAGTCTGTGGTACAAGACATTGTCAGGAAACTTAATTTTCCCACACCATTCTTCCCTCCCTATTTAAAACCTTTTCCCCCAGGTTCACAGGTTCATATTTTTTGTTAAGAAATTAGATTGCCTATTCTTTGTAATTACTTTACATATTTAAGTGTTCATTTCCTCTCAGAGTTTTGTGCTTAGTGGTAAAAACTCAAGTCAGAAAGCTGTTTTTCTTCTCACTCAGCAAACTTTCTTCCTGTTTCCTTCTAGTGTCTTGTTTTGTTAATAAAAATCTGAATACTTTTAGTACAAATATTTGTTTCCAAATCCAGGAAAAGGAATAGTACTCAAAAAAACTGTGCCTTCTGGCAATTTAAGTTTAAATTAGACTTCTAGTTAGTAGCTATAAATTTAGCTACTTTGAGCAGATTTCAAAGATTTTAGTAATGAATCAAATTATTTTCATTGAAGTAGTTTTGTAAAGTTTGTAGATACTAAGTCTTTCTAAAAGTTAATTATATTAACATTATAAAAATTTATATCCCCATTGGCAGAAGTCTACCATTAATTTTAAAGAAAAGTTAAACAGAACATGACTTTCATTGTCTAGCTGAGCATAGTATACTATTTGAATAGCTGACTTAAGTCTCTTTCTTAAAGGAAAAAAAATCTGAATAAAGAATTAGTCAACTTTATTCTGAATAGTAATTGATATATTTAATGCTTAAAGTACATTTATTGAAAACTTGGTGCTGTATTCCTTCTGATTTCTGTATAATATTGTGTATTAGTCAGCCAAAGGGCTGCTGATGCAAAGTACCAAAAATCTGTTGGCTTTTTAAAAGGTATTTATTTGAGGTAAAATCTTACAGTTACAGGGCCATAAAAAATCCAACTCGAGGTTGCTTTCTTTACCAAAGTCAGTTGCCACGTGTTGAAGCAAAATGGTTGCTGATCTCTGGCTGGTGTCTGCCTTCCCCTCTGGGCTTCCTATTCCTCTTTGAGCAGGGGTTCTTAACAAGGGGTCTGTGAGCTTGAATTGAAATTCAAAAAAGCATTATTCTTGTGGAGATGTGTTGGTATGGGTATGATATATTTATTAAATAATACACAGAATAGTGTGGCCTTAGTAAGAGGTCCGTGGTTTTCACCTGATTGGCAGAGGGGTCTATGGAACAAAAAAGGTTAAGAACCCCTGCTCTTGAGGCTCTGTGGACCCAGCCTCTTGAGGCTCTATGCTCAAGTGATCCCACAGTCCTCTTTCTCCTGGTGTAGGGCTTGTTTCTTTCTGGACCTTCTATATCAGTCTCAGCTGTTCTGTTCTCTTTTCAAGGTCAGCTGCAAACTATCAGGTAAATGGCTCTCTCTCCCCAGGGCCGCAGCCTCTTGCGCCTTTTCCTTTTTGCCACTGGCAGGATAAAAAATGACAGAACTCTCTCTCCTCCTATGTGTCTCTGAGTGTCCATTTATATCAGACCTAGTAAGGAGGCGGGGACTCAACCTGAGTCATGCCCTACTGACGTGGTTGAATCAAAAAGCCCTAAAAACTTGGGAATCGTCCTGAATGACATTGCAACAACAGATATAGGCTATTATATATATCTTCCCATAACCTACAGAATTGTGTGGGAAAGACTGTAAACAACAATGTAAACTATAATCTATGCTCAGTGGCAATGCCCCAAAATGTGTTTATCAATTGCAATTAATGTAGCACACTAATGAAGGATGCTGTTTATGTGGGAAAATGTGGGAGGTATGGGGAGTGGGGCATATGGGAATCCCTATATTTTTTATGTAACATTTATGTAATCTAAATATCTTTAAAAAAATAATGCGAATATTCTTGCTGTCCTGATTTTGTGATAATCAGGGTAGGCTAAACATTTGCTATATTAGAAGCCATGTATGTGTCCCCAGACCTAGTTTTTCTCCCTAGGTCTGGATTTTAGAATGCTGGTGATAAGCTAAGCCTGATTTATTATATGACCATCCTGTATGGGAGAAGACTGTAACTCTATGTATCTTTGGTCAACCTTAAGACATATAGCAAGGGGACGGATGTGGCTCAAATGGTTGGGTGTCTGCCTCCCATGTGGAGGGACCTGGGTTCGATCCCTGGGACCTCCCGGTGAAATTTTTAAAAAAGAAAAATATAGAAGGCGTGTGGGCCACCAGGTGCCGTGCGTGGTTGCGCTGTCAGGTGAGTGGGTGAGGCCCCAGGTCCCGAGTGCGGGTTCGCCGCCAGGAGCGGGTAAGCCCCTCAGCCCCGCACACAGGTACACCGCCAGGCCCTGCGAGTAGGTGTCTTCTCTCTTTTTTCTTTGTCAATCTAGCTAAGGGTTTATTGATTTTTTTTTTATCTTCTCAAAGAACCAACTTTTGGTTTTGTTGATTCTCTCTATTGTTTTTTTGTTCTTGATTTCATTTATTTCTGCTCTGATATTTACTATTTGTTTCCTTCAGCTTGGTTTGGGATTAGTTTGCTGTTTGTTTTCTAGCTCTTCCAGGTGTGCAGTTAGATCATTTATTTTAGCTTTTTCTTCTTTTTTACTATAAGCATTGAGGGTTATAAATTTCCCTGTCAGTACTGATTTTGTGGTGTCCCATATGTTTTGATATGTTGTATTCTCGTTTTCACTCATCTCGAGATATTTGCTGAATTCTATTGCATTTCTTTTTTTACCCACTGATTGTTTAAGAGTGTGTTGTTTAATCTCCATATATTTATGAATTTTCCCTTTTTCTATCCATTATTTATTTCCAGCTTCATTCCATTATGATCAGAGAAAGTGTTTTCTATTATTTCAATCTTTTCAAATTTATTGAGATTTGTCTTGTGACCCAATATCTGGTCTATCATGGAGAAGGATCCATGAACACTGGTAAAGAATGTATATCCTGCTGTTTGGGGGTACAATGCTCTATAGATGTCTGTCAGGTCTAGTTCATTTATCATATCATTCAAGTTTTCTGTTTCTTTATTTCTCCTCTATGCAGATATTCTATCCAATACTGAGAGTGGTGTATTGAAGTCTCCAACTATTATTTTAGAAACATCTATTTCTCCCTTCAGCTTTGTCAGTGTGTTCTTCATGTATGCGGGGGCCCTGAGGTTAGGTGCATAAATATTTAGAATAGTTATTTCTTCTTATTAAATTGCCCCTTTTATTAATACATAATAACCTTCTTCATCCCTTATAACAGTTTTGCATTTAAAATCTATTTGTCTGATATTATTATTGCTACTCCAGCTCATGTTTGGTTACTATTTGCATGGAATATCTTTTTCCACCCTTTCACTTTTAACCTGGTTGTTTCTTTACATCTGAGGTGAGACTCTTATAGAGAACATATAGATGGCTCATATTTTTTAATCTGTTCTATTAATCTGTGTCCTTTGATTGGGGAGTTCAAGCCATTAACATTCAATGTTATCATTGTAAAGGCATTACTTACTTCATCCATTTTGACCTTTGGCTTTCTCTTGTCATATCATACTATAGTATATCTTTGTGCCCTTTCCCATATTCTTCATTTCTAGAGTCTTCTGCAAGTCTCTCACCTTTCTTTTTTCCTTTCAGGCTGCAGCACTCCCTTTAGTATCACTTGTAATTCTGGTCTTTTGGCAACATATTCTATCAGGTTTTGTTTGTCTGCAAAGACTTTGAGCTCCCCTTCATTTTGAAGGATAGCTTTGCTGGATACAGAATTCTTGGCTGGCAATTTTTTCTTTCAATACCTTAAATACATGATACCACTTTCTTCTTTCCTCCATGGTTTCTGATGAGAGGTCAGTGCTTAATCTTATTGAGTTTCCCTTGTATGTGATGCTTTGCTTTTCTCTTGCTGCAGGAACAACATATTTTGACATGATTTTTGGTAAACCTACACCTTCTCTAATTAAAAAAGTAATAAAATGAAGGGAAGATGAAGACACATGTGATATATATACATGTGACAAAAATGAAAAAGTTACTGAGATAGAGGATGGAGGTGGGGAGTAGCAGAGCAGGGGCCACATAGTAACATACAGAACATGTTAAATATGTTACTAATGAAGCCAGGGGAGGATAGATTCCTCTAGGTTCTTGGCTATGTTACATAAAAGTATTTAAGAACATGGCAATTTAGTTAGGCCAGTTGTTTAGTGATAAAATTGGAGAAAAGAACAGAAACAGGAGAAAAAAACAGATTACAACCCCCCCCCAGGTGTAGGTGTGGGCTTCTCCATGCATAGAGAGTGATTTGGCATGTAGGATTACCTTTATTATGCTATTAATTATTCACACTAGGGGACTGATTCAATTGTAGAGATACACATGTCATATAGTCACATCTTCCCAAGGGTGGCCAACATTCAATGATTACTGGAGGTAGGGGTATATAGACCAGCCCACTCTGGTTCAATGTAGGGTCACATTAGTTCCACAGCTTCCTCTGTGGCTAGCTGAAGCTATAGGATTACATTGAAATTTGACTTGAACCTCTAACTAATATTGCTTTCTCTCTTCTTTCCAAAATGATGATACCAAGATCACTTCCAAATAAATATCTTGCACAATATACAGCATCTTAGAATCTGCTTCCTGGGAACTTAATACATGACAGCAGTAAAACTTGTCTGGGTAAATCAGGGCTTCATAAACAATAACTAATCAAATGCTGCTGAGGCCAAAAGAAGATGAATACTGACAAAATCTCAAGATATTTTTATATTGATGAGAAATTAACATTGTTCCCAAGGATTATGCCCAGTGATTAATAGGACTAAAATCCCAGTTGGGAAAAGGTGAGAACAGAATAGGGTGAAGAATGCTAATGAATGGACCCTGCTCTCAAATTAAATTGAAAAGGAGATGAGAGGACAGCAGATGTAAATAAAGAGTTCAAAAGTCATTAAAAATATTTTACTTTTAAATAATTTCAAACTTAGAGTACAGTTGCAAAAATAATTAAACTTCCACACAGAGAAATCCAACATACCATCCACCCAGGTTACTAGATCCACCAACTTTTAAAGTTTAACAACATTTGCTCTATCATTTCATATATCTATCCATTTATCATTCCATCTATTTTCTAAAATATGAGAAATGATGTATACATAATTTTATTAGTCAGGGTTCTCTAGGGAAATAGAACCAACAGGAGATATCTGCAAATAGTGTGAGATTTTATAAAATCATCTCAATCAACTGTGGGGATGCGCAAGTCCAAATTCCACAGAGCAGGTTGCAAACTAGGGGCTCTGATGAAGGTCCTTGATGTGTTCTTAGGAGACACTGGCTGTCTGAAGAAGAGAAGGGAATTCTCTCTCTCAATGCTGAAATCAATCACTTCTCCTTTTAAGGCCTTTTAAGGCCTTCAACTGATTGGATGAGATGCCACTCAGTGCTGATGGTAGTCTCCTTAGTTGATTGTTAATGTAACCATCTACAATCTATGCAATCAACTCCCTGATGAATGAAGTTCATGAAATTCCCTTGTATTACAATGTTCCCAGTGCTTGCTTGACCAAAAACATGGGTATCATTACCTGGCCAAGTTGACACATTAGCCCTAACCATACAAGTCCACCCTTTGTCAACTTGGCAGCCATACACGTCACCCTAAACCACACTTAATTTCTAAAAAAAAAAAAATAATAACATATACATATTTCTACATAAGAATATTCAAATGTCTTGTGAACAACTGGAAACACTTTTTATTCCTCCAGAATAGAGTGCAAGTCCTTGGGTGATATTCACTCTTAAACTTGGCATCCTTAAATACTATGACATGTAACTAATACAATTTATGTCATATGATAAGGGAAAAGGTTAGAGATGAAAACAAAGATATTTGATTCATGTACATATACAGACATACTCATAACAAAGCAAGGAAGAAATATTCATGACAATTACAGTACTCATTTCTGCAACTAGTCACGTGGTCAAAGTTCTTATTTATCACTATCTTCGTCCACTACCCATTGCATGTTCCATTTACCCTCAGCAAGCACCTCAGCTGGCTGTGGTTCTTTGACTATTGGGATGACCAAATCTTTCATTCCTGAATATTCTGGGCCATTGTTAGTCCTGCTCGGATTGGGTAGTTGCAATTTTCCATTGACTTTAATCGCAGGGCATGGCGGTACTAAGAGACACCTTAGGGATCTCCTGAATTCCAAGTAAACTCTTCTTTACCTCCATTGTGTAGGTGCAGTCCTATTTCCACCTGATTTTCAGGATTAATCACCTCAGTTAGTACAGTAAGTCCCTTTTTTCCTGTTGATTCAGAGGCACAAGGAGCCCACCATGGCCATACAGCAGACTTAACTTCCAGTTCAATGGAATCATTGTTGTGCTCCTGGTGAATGCACTCATCCTTTTGAACTAAGACATATAGACAAGCAGAGTTTAAGATTGCAGGGACAGGAAGCAAAAGTTTTCATAGTGGATCACTAGGGTAATAGTGAGTGGTGCCACTCCCATTTCCACCCTTTGAATCCTGGACCTGTGAATCCTGTCTGCAAGAGAAACGGCATGGTAATGTGGTTGCTGGCTTAGAGCATATACAGACTTCTGGAAAACATTGCCCTAACCCTGCAAGGTAATGTCTCCTACTTGGCACTGTAATTGCATCTTCAAAAGGCCATTCCATCATTCTATCCATCTAGCTGAGTTAAGATGATGGGGAACATGGTAAGAACAGTGAATTCCATTAGCACATGCCTATTCCTACACATCCATTTGCTATGAAGTGAGTTCCTTGATCAGAAGCAATCATGTTGGGGATTGGTGCCATATCAGGGGTGATTGTGGGTCTCTGCTGCTGGCAGATTAGGTACTCAGTGGCAGTAGCCAAGTAGGCCTTGTTTAGGGGAAATCCATATTGCGAGCCCCTGCATAACTCAATCCCCACCACTATGGCCCCTTTTATTCATGAGACCATTGGGCAATGACAGTAGTGGCTGGGGAAAGAGATTGTGTGCTAGCCACACAGCAGGTCATCTTATCCACTTGATTATTAAAATTTGCCTCTGCTGAAGTCACCCTGTAGTGAGTAATCACGTGTGACACAAATATTTTCATGTTTTTTGCCTACTCAGAAAGGCCTACCCACTTACTTCTTCCCCAGACCTCTTTCTCACCAATTTTTCCATCATGTTCCTTCCAAATCCCTGACCATCCATTGACAACAGCCCATGAATCAGTGTACAAATGCACCTCTGGCCATTTCTCCTTCCAAGCAAAATGAACAACCAGCTGCACTGCTTGGCATTCTGCCATTCTTCTCACTGGAGGATTTGACCTCACTATTGTCCTTCAGGGACATCCCAGAAAAGGTTTGCAGTGTTGCAGCTGTCCACTTTTAGGTGGTACCTGCTTATTGTGTAGAACCATCTATAAAGCAGGCCTGAGTTTTCTTTTCATAATTCAACTGATTGTAAGGAACACCTCAAGGGGCCATAGCTGTGGGCTGGGAAAGAGAAGGTAATGTGGCAGGAGTGGTGATCATCAGCATTTGGACCACTTCTTCATGAAACTTACTCGTGCCTTCAGGACCTGGTCAAGCCCTATCTTGTATATACCACTTCTACTTTATGTGGCATACAGCTGTGAATGCCCAGCTTTATGGTTTGGTGGGTCAGAAAATACCCAGCTCATAATGGGCAACTCAGATCTAATGGTAACTTGATCACCCATGGTTAAGAGTTCAGACTCTACTAAGGCCCAGTAGCAGGCCAAAAGCTGTCTCTCAAAAGCGGAGTAGTTATCTTTAGAGGATGGCAGGGCTTTGCTTGAAAATCCTAAGAGTCTGCATTGTGATTCTCTTATAGGGTTCTGCCAAGAGCTCCACATGGTGTCACAATTTGCCACCAACACTTCCAACACCATTGGATCTGCTGGATCATATTGCTCAATGCAGCTTGCCCATCAGACTGTACCTTGCAAAGCCTCCTCTTGCTTTAGCTCCTACTAAAAACTAACAGCTTTTCTGATCAGCCAGTAAATGGGGTGGAGTGGCACACCAAATAAGGAATAAGCAAAATGTGTTGTCTCCAAAATCTGAAGAGACAAATGAAGCATTGTGCTCTTTTTTTGTCATAAGAGGGGCCCTATGCAACAGCTTATCCTTCACTTTAGAAGGGATACCTTTACATGGCCCACAACACAGGACACCTAGAAATTTCACTGAGTTGAAATACCCCTGAATTTTTGTTGGATTTAGCTCCCAATTTTTCTCACATAAATACCTTACCAATAAGGCTAGTAATTGCTACTTCTTGCTCACTATGTAAAATCAGCCTGATATCATCAATATAATAGACCATTGTAATGTCTTGTTGGGGGGAGAGATGATCAAGGCTCCTGCAGACAATATTATGACACAGGGCTGGAGAGTTGATATACATGTGAGGCAAGACAGTGAAGGTATATTGCTGGCCTTGCAAGCTGAAAAATCTGTTTCTGGTGTTCCTTACTAATGGCAATTGAGAAAAAAGCATTTGCCAGATCAATAACTGCATACTAGGTACCAGGGGATGTGTTGATTTGCTCAAGCAATGATGTCACATCTGGAACAGCAACTGCAATTGGAGTCAACACCTGGTTAATATTATGATAATCTACTGTCATCCTCCAAGATCCATCTGTTTTCTGCACAGGCCAAATAGGAATGTTGAACTTGTTGGGAATTAAAACCCCTGCATCTGTCAAATCCTTGATGGTGGCGCTGGTCTCTGCAATCCCTCTAGGAATCCAGTATTGCATTTGACTTACTATTTTGGTAGATTGGTGTAGTTCTAGTGGCTTCCACTTGGCTTTTCCTATCACAATACCCCTTGCTCCACGCATCAGAGATCCAATGAGGGGATTCTGGGAGTTTTTGAGTATCTCTAGTCCAGTTATGCATTCTGGAACTGATAATAACCACAGAATAGGTCAGGGATCCACTAGACCCACTGTGAGACAGATCCAAGCTGAAACTCCATCAATCACCTGACCTCCATAAGCCCTACACTAATTGCTGGAACACAGTGACATTTTGGTTCTCCTGGAATTAATGTCACTTCTGAGCCAGTGTCTAATCTCCAAAATGCTTGATCATTTCCTTTTCCCCAATTCACAGCTACCCTAGTGAAAGGCCATAGGTCTCTTTGGGGAAAGCTGGGGGGAAGATTAACAGTATAAATTTTTGGCAGTGTAACAGGATCCTTGCCCAAGGAAACCTGGCTTTCCCCTCATTCAAGGGCTCTGAGTGTGTAATGTCTCAAGTCTTGGAATTGAATAAAGCTCCATGATGTTCTGTTTCAGTAATTCAAGTTAGGTTTTTGTTCACTTGACCTAGAACTCTTCTGCTTATACAGATCAAGTAGGAATTTAGTAGAATGCCCATCTATTTTACTTCTAGGTACCCCATGGTCTATTAGCAAGTGCCATAGGTCTATGCAACTCAGAATCTTTTGATTGCCACTTTGAGTCTGCCTTTTATTGTGGTAAAAGGTAATAAAGTGCTGCTACATGGCTTCTGTGAGCCTGAGATCCAATCATCCCCATATTGTTTAAGGATTCTAGTTCCATGTCAGCATTTCCCACAGTAACATCTCTTCTACAGAGTATAGCAAACACAGAGCTCTTCAGGGAATACGGAGTTAGTCTCAAAAATTTATTTCCCAGTCCTGGTAAAAGGTGTGTTCTCTGGACATTTCTTGGGTGGGTGGGCATGTCTTAAATGGTGAATCCATTCTAGCATTCCAGTCTCTCTAAGACTTTGGATTCCCTCATTTAGAGTATACCAGATAAATTGGGCATCTCAACCTCAAACATTCTAGGCCATCTTCTGATCCATGGTTCAGCCAGCCGTCTGAACAAACTGTTAGAGCCCTTTCTAATCCCTCGAGCTACAGCATTGAATCCAAAATCTCTGCTTAGTTGACCCATATCAATAAATTCAGTCTGATCCAACTTGATATTCCTTTCACCATTATCCCATATCCTTAATATCTACTTACACACATATTCCACTGATTTCTGTCTATATAAATTGGAATGCGCATACAGTTCTTTTAGAATATAGCATACTTCTTCATGAATCATACTTCACAATTCACCTTTGTGGGCTTGTCATTTTAGTCTAGTTATAGGCTTTTAAGAGAAGAGGGGTGGTGGGGGTGGGTAAGGAGAACAATTAGAAAGGTCTTGCAACCTAACACCTCATGGCATTACATTGCAGTTTCACCTGGTGAGCCATGATTAATCTCTTCAGGATGGGTTTGCATCCTGAATTCTCAGGGCATGGTAGAGTTGTGTGTTGGTTTCTTCAGGGCAGGGAGGAGGTAGATACCCCTTGGGGCAGGCTTGAGTTTGGGTGGTACCTGTCTCAGGGAAGGGAGGAGGTCCTGGTTCAGGCTGGATCCTGGGTATTGCAAGCTTGGCATTGAGTGATCTCCACATGGCATACCATTACAGGTTTATCTGACAAAGTCTCAGCACAATTTAGGGTTTCAATATCCCCAGCGATATCATCATAAACCCATGCTTACATCCCAATCCTCAGGGTTCCACTCCTTTCCAACCAATGTCCCTACTTTAATAGCAGACACCCTGCAACGTTGGGATTTTGTTTTCATTGTAACTCTGCTACTCACACAATTAAACTGTGAGTTTTGTTTCCAGAAGTCTCAAGTCTGTGACTGCATGAAACAAGATTTTCTTTCAAAGCACACATAGAAACTTTCACATCATTCATGTGGCATTTAAGTTGCAAATTTGAAGCCTTCAAACCATCCCTTTCTTTTTTAACTGTATCCAGCAAAATTTGCAACAGCCAACCACCATCACTGTACCGTTTAACTCCACAAAACTCTGTTAAGGTGTTCAAAAAAACACTCTCACCCAGATTCTTGTCTCTTATAAGCATGGAAGTAGTCATATCCAGTGGTGATATTTTTTATATCTCTATTGCCAACTCATGCCATGGGCTGTCAGTAGTCTCTCAATTATTGGAGAGTCTCTTCAATCTGATCAGAGTAGAGAACCAAGTGCAAAAATCCCAGAACCAATTCAGAAACCCCATTTAAAAAATTCTGTTTCTGAAGAACCACTCCCAATATCAAGCTGCATTGGTCAGGTTTCTCTAGGGAAACAGCACTGACTGGAGATATCTGTAAATAGCATGTGATTTTATAAAATTGTTTCACACGACCTTGGGGGCGCACAAGTCCAAATTCCCAGGGTAAGTTGCAAACCAGGGGCTCCATTGAAGTTCCTTGGTGAGTTCACCGGAGATGCTGGCTATCAGAAATAGAAATCGGAATTCTCTGCCTAAATGCTGAAGTCTCTTCCCCTTCTAATGTTTTCAACTGATTGGATGAGATGTCACTCATTGTTGATGGCTATCTCCTTAGTTGATTGTAGATGTAACTAGCCATTTATGTAATCAAATCCCTGATGATTAAAGTCCATGAAATGTCCTTGTATTACCATGATCCCAGTGCTTGCTTGACCAAACAACTGGGTACCATCACCTGGTTGAGTTGACACATTAGCCTAACCATCACAATCATCCTCCTTGAACACTTTTTATTACCATATATATTTATTAATAAGAATATTCACCTTATGTATACAGTTTACATGCAGTTATCAAGTTGAGGAATTTTGACATTGATATAAAACATATAGTCTAGAATCCAAGGTTTTCATATGTTCCAATCATGTCCTTTTGGGTACTTTCTTCTCCATTATTTGATCCAGTCTGGGAAAATGTGTTATCTTTATTTATTATTTTCTATTTAATCTCTCTCTGTCCCTTTTTTGTTTTTAATTGGGAAACTTTATTGAAATAATTTTCACTTTGCAACCACTCCAAAAGATACAATTTATTGGGATTAATCATATTCACAATACTGTGCTTCCCTCACCACCTTCCATTACCAATACTTTCCCATCACCTCACACAGAAACATTGCACCTATAAGGCATTAATTCCCTCCTCTACCTTCTCCCCTTCCCCTGCAACTTGTACTTAACTTTCTGTCTCCATGAATTTACACGCTCCACCTATTTTATACAGGTAGAATCATATAATATCTGTCCTTCTTTGTCTTTATGGTTCATCCATGTAGTGGCATGCAACATTACCTCAAACCTTTCTAGGTAGAACAATATTCCAATGTGTATATACACCACATTCTGTTTATCCATGCATCTGCTGTGGATTTATGAGTTGCCTCAACTCCTGGCCACTGTGAACAAACCTGATATTAACATTGGAGTATAAATATGTATTTGGGTCCTGCTTTCAATTCTTTTGATATATAGCTAGAACTGGGATTACTGGGTAAAATAGAAGTTCCATATCCAACTTCTTAAGGAACTGCCAAAATGTTTTCATATAGCAGTAGCATCATGTCACATTCCCACCAACATTGTACTAACATTCCCATTTGTTTGTATCCTCACTAGCACTTGTTATTTTCCATTTTTTAAGTGATAGCAATTCTAGTGAGTGTGAAGATGTATTTCACCATGACTTCGGTTTACATCTCCCAGTTTTCCAATGATATTGAACTTCTTTTCATAGGCTCTTTCCTCCTTGGATAAATGTGTATTCAAGTCCTTTCCCATTTCTATAATAAACACTTTAGAAACCCTTATCATTTGTGTGTGTGTGTGCACATATTTTCCCACTGTTTTCTTTCTGGTTATCATGGACTTAAATTTAATATCCTAAATCTATTTAAAAAACTCATTCGTTTTTGTAACAACTTAACTTTTTATAAAACACATGCTATGTTACTACACACTTCAACCTCCACCATTATGAAAATATTATGATAAAATACCAATTTATACACAAGTCCAAAATCGTTGATTTATCAGTATTTTTCATGCATTCGCATTTTAAATAATATAATGTGAAAATGTGGAAGTACAGTCCCCCCCAAAAAAACAATATTTATGTCATTTATATTTGCCCATTTTGTTTCCTTTACTGGAGATCTTTACTTTCTCAGCCAAAGTCAGTCTAATGTCTATTGTCCTTTTTTTTTTTTTTTTTTTTTTTAAATTGTGGGTAAAAATAAAAATTTTCACAATACACACCAACATTTGCAAAATGATATATAAATATATATGCATATATGTGCATTTGCTTACAAAAATGTTATTTATGTATATATATAAATATATTTTAAGAGGTGCTTAGGTACCCAAAATAATACAGGGAACCCACTGGGATTCCCATGTTGCCCACCTCCCACACCTCCCACACAAACATCTCCCACAAGTGTGGCCCACCACCCTCAATGGACTTACACATCTTGGGGCCTTGCCACTAACCATAGACCATGAGGAGCCTCTATTGTCCTTTATATTCAACATGAAGAACTTTCTTTAACATTTCTTGTAGAGCTGGTATAGTGCTGACAAACTCCCTTAGATTTTAATGTGGAAATGTGAATTAAATGTGTATCAACTCTCCCTCACACTTTAAAAATTATGTATATTTATTTTAATATATTTTATTAGAGAAGTGAGTTTAGAGAACAGTCATGTGTAAAATATAAGATTTTGATATACCACACTATTATTACCACCATGCATTGATGTGGTATATTTTAAAAATAATCGATGATAACACATTTTTATACTTGTGCTATTAACTATTCCTTACAGTTTACTTTAGGTTTTACTTTTGTATTGTTCCATGGATTTTTATTTATGCTAGTATCATACATACAACCTAAATTTCTCCATTTCACCACATTGAAGTATATAATTCACTGCTGTTATTTACATTCACAGTGAGTTGCTATCATCAACACCATCCATTATATATTAAAAAAATGCTATCATCTCAAATAGAAACTCTACATTTTAAGCATTGCCTCCATGTTCCCAAACTCACCCTGGTAGCTGATAACTTATATTCTAGATTTTGACTCTATGAATTTGTCATTCTACTTATTTCATATCCATGAGATCATACAATACCTGTCTTTTGTGTCTGGCTTATTTCACTCAAATTTATGTCTTTAATATTCATCCACATTGTCACATTTACCAGAACTTCATTTTTTTGACTGAATAATATTTCATTGTGTGGATATATGACATTTTGTTTACCCATTCATTGGTTAATGTACAATGGAGTTGCTTCTATCTTTTGACAATGGTACATAATTCCACTATGATCGTCACTGTGCAAATATTTTTTTTGAGTCCCTCCTTTCAAATCTTTTGGATATATACTTTGAAGTGGGATTGCTGGATCATATGATAACTACACTTAACTTTCAGAGGAACTACCAAACTGTCTTCCACAGCAGCCTCCCCATTTTACATTACTAACAGCAATGAATGAGTATCCCTATTTTTTTTTCAAGATTTTATTTATTTATTTATCCCCCCTTGCTGCTTGTGCTCGCTGTGTCCATTTGCTGTGCGTTTTTCTGTGTCTACTTGTCTCCCTTTGTTGCATCATCTTGCTGTGTCAGCTCACCATGCCACATGGGCCAGCTTGCCTTCACCAGGAGGCCCTGGGAAACGAACCTGGGGCCTCCCATATGGTAAACAGGAGCCCTATCGATTGAGCCACATCCGCTTCCCCCCTATTTCTTCATATCTATTTCTTTTCATGGGCTGTTGGAGTCAGGGTGCTAGTATTGTGTAGAAAATTTTTGCATATTTATTCATAGAAAATATTCACCTATAATTTTATTTCCTTGTGGCATATTTATTTGGATTTAGTATGAGAGTGATATTTGCATCATAGAATAAATTAGGGAGTTTTATTCTTAAATTTTGTGGAAGAATTTGAGCAGGATTGGTGCTAATTCTTCTTTTAATGTTTGTTAAACAGTTTCATTTGAAGTTATATGGTCCTGGACTTTTTTCTTGGGAAAATTTTGATTACTTATTTCATCTTTCTCCAAGTTATTGGTTATGGAGATGTCCTATCTCTTCTTGAGTAACTGTAGGGACTTTGTTTGCTCTTGGGCATTTTTCTATTTCATCTAGTCTATCTAATTTTCTTTGATACAGTTGTTTATGGTATCCTCTTTTTTCTTTTTATTTCTCTGCAGAAAGTAGTAATCTTTCCCTTTTCATTTCTGATTTTTGTCATTTCTGTCCTCTTTCCTTTTTTCTTCATCAGTCTCACTAATGTTCTGTCAAATTTATTGATCTTTTCAAAGAGCCAATATTTGGTTTTGTTGATTCTATTGTTTCTTTCCTCTATTTCATTTATCTCTGCTCTCATATATGTAATTTCATTCCTTATGCTCACATTGGGTTTAGTTTCCTCTTTTTTTCTCATTCTTAAAATGTTGAAGCTAGTTTTCTCATTTGAAATCCTTATTCTCTTGTAATTTAAAGATTTGGAGTTATAAATTTCCCTCTCAACACTGTCTTTGCTGCATCCCATATGGTTTGGTATATTGCATTTTCATTTTCATTCTCCTCAAGCTATTTCCTAATTTCCCATGTGATTTCCTCTTTAACCCACTGCATATTTAAGATTTCATTGTTTAATTTTCTCATATTTGTGAATTTTCCATTTCTCCCTCCCTTATTGACTCCTAACATCATTCCATTTTGTTCAGAGAATATACATTGCATGATTTCAATATTTTTGAATTTATTTAGGATTGTTTTGTTACCTATCATATGATTTGTCCTTTAGAACGATCCATGTATACTTGAGAAGAATGTGTGTTTTGTTATGATTGGGTGAAATGTTCTATACATGTCTGTTAGGTCTAGTTTTTTAGAATATCATTCAAGCCTTTTATTTCTCATTGCTCTTCTGTCTAGATGTTCTATCTATTTTTGAGGTGGTATAATAAAGTTTCCTACTGTTAATGTAGAGCCAGCAATTTCTCCCTTCACATCTCTCAGTATTTGCTTCACTTATTTTGTGGCTCTACTGTTAGGTGCATATGTATTTATAATTGTTATGTCTTCCTGTTAAACTGTCCCCTATATCAGTATATAATAACCATCTTTGTCCCTCATAACTGTTTTTAACTTAAAGTCTATTTTATCTTATATTAATATAGCTACCTCAGATCTCTATTGATTACTACATGCATGGTATATTTTTTTCCAACTTTTCACTTTCTACCCACTTATGTCTTTGAATTTTAGGTAAGTTTCTTTAAAGAACATATAGTTGATTCATGTGTGATTTTTTTCTGTTCTGTTAATCTCTGCTGTAAACTAGAGAGTTTGCTGTATTTGTATTTAAAGTGACTATTGATAATGTATGAATTTATGATGCTATTTTGCTATTTATTCTTTGTGAGTGTTAAATCTTTTTTGACCCTCAACTCTTCCATGTAATGACTAGTTTCATATTTATTTGATTTTTTTATTGTACAATACTGAGTACTTTCTCATTTCTTTCTGGATATAGGTTTATGTATTTTCCTTATAGATATCATGTGGTTAAAATTTAATATGCTAAATATAAAACAATCATATATGATTTGATAACAACCTGACTTCAATAGTGTACACATAAATTGTTCCTATATCCTTCTGAAATCCACCTTTTTCATACTTATTACAAATTATATTATTGTACACTATATTTCCCAAACCATAGGTTTTTCAATGCATTTTATGCATTTGCATTTTAGTTGGAAGTAAGAAATGCTGATACATACCAAAATACACAATGTAAGTACTGACATATATAATTACCAAGTGGCTACATTTCCCAAAGTCTTTGTTTCTTTATGCCATTTTGAGCTAATGTTTAGTTTATTTCCTTTCAGTCTGAGGAACTCCCTTTAGCATTGCTTGAAGGAAAGGTCTAGTGGTGATGAACTCCCTCAGCTTTTGTTTATGTGAGAATGTCTTAAACTCTCCCAAGTATTTGAAAGAAAGTCTCTCCAGATATAAAATTATTGGTTGGCAGTTGTTTTCCTTCAGCACTTTAAGTATTTCAACCCACTGCCTTCTGGACTCCATGGTTTCTGACATGAAATCAACACTTAAACTAATTAAAACACCCTTGTACATAACATGTTGCCTTTCTCTTGCAGCTTACAGCTTTCAGAACACTGTTTTTCCTTCTATTTTATCTGATATTAGTATTGCTACCCTAACTCTTGTGTGATTATATTTACATGGAATATCATTTTCAACCTTTTACTTTCAGCTTAATAGTGTCCTTGCACCTAAAGTGATTCTCTTATAGACTACAAATAGATGGCTCATTTTTTCCCATTCTGTCAGTATAGGCCTTCTAATTGGGAAGTTCAGACAATTAACAATGAGCTTGACTACTGTGAAGGTATTACTTACTTTCTCCATTTTATCTCTTGACTTTCTGTTACTATTGTCTTTCTTTTAACCCTTTCAGTTTCTCTTACTTATATTATTCAATTCTACACTCTCCTCCAGGGCTTTTGCCCTTGTCTTTTCCTTTTTGAATATTCATTTTCATGTCTTTCACAAGGGTTGGAAAATTTTCAGTCAGTATGGCCTCAAATATTCTTTCTTCCACACTTTCCATTCTCTTCTCCTTCTGGGAAGTCTATAATGTGTATGTCTGTGAGCTTTGATTTGTCATTCAATTCCCTGAGTTCAATTTTTTGCCTTCTTTTTTTTTTTGTTGTTGTTCTCCTATCTTTTCAAGTTAAAGTGTTCTTTGTTCCTTTTCACTTATTTGCTTTTCTACCATTTAAAATCTGCTATTATAAGACTCTAATGTATTTTTAATCTCATCCAATTTGTCTTTCATTCCCATAAGCTCTGTTACTTTTTTGCAGACTTTCAAATTATTTTTCATGCTCATGCAGTATCACCTTAATATGCTTTATCTCTTTAGTCATATATTCCTTCATTTCCCTAAATTGGTTTTGGAGGTTTGTATGAACATCGTTGATTAGTTTTCTTAAATCTTGTGTTTCATCTGGATTCTTGGTTTGTTCCTTTGGCTGGGCAATATCTTTTTATTTCTTAGTATAGCTTATCTTTTGTTTATATATAAGCATTTGATTATATTGGTGATTTTGCTCTGTTGATCAATTTGTCTCCCTTGCCTAATGGTTTTATTTCACAGTTCTTTGATTTTTAGTTTATTTTTTTTATAAAACTTTAAGACTGCCCTGTTTAAGTAATCAAAACTGTTGCAGGGAGCACTAATGGAACAGAGACCAGGTCTATGATGCCTGTGAAAGAAACAGGAGAGGAGAGGGGCCAAGATGGCATTAGTGTAGGAAGGCACACACTGCAAGCTCCCAGAGCAAGGCAGATTGTGGACGGGGTCTTGCCCAGGGGTCTGTGCTGTGCACGCGTGGAGTGAGAAGCTTGGGACATCTATCTGCGCGGATCAACGGTGTGGATGGAACGGTAGAGATTCGTGAGTTTTGAGGCTTCCGGTGGTGGTTGGCACAGACGGCTGAGCCCCGTGGTTAGGGAGGAAAAATAAAATAAAATAAAACGGCCATTTGGAGCCGCGAGCAGGGCGAAAAAGTTTTATTTTGTGGGGATCTGGCTGCCTGGTGCCCCTTGGAACTTGTGTGAACAGAACAAACGAGCTAATCAGCACCCGGTGAATCGGATGGGGGATTCTGGTCGGGGAACGGAGCTGATTTCCCTAGCCACCCAGGGATAAGACCTGGGCCACTGCGGAGCCAGGAAGAAGGGACACTTCCCAAAAGAGGGAGGGTGCTGTTGGAGGACAGGTAAGGGTACTTTTTATTTTTAGACGTCGAACTGGCTGCCTGACCACCCCATAGCTTTGGGGAGCAGATAAGCCGACCTTAAGCAGCATCAGGCTGAGAGCAGATGCGAATCTGCACCCAAACTTATTTACTTAGCAGCCGGGTGACGCTCGAGCTTGGCTCCAGAAGGGGCAGAATCAGCCGTCTTTAGCACTCCTTACAGACTAACAACAGAGCTACAGCTACCCTGGGGAGTCCGGAAAGTGGGACGTGCTTGATTAATTTCCATGGGCCCAGCTAGGGTCCCTTCGTAAGGGGGTTGGTCTAGAGGAGGAATTATTTTGGGTCCTGCATTTGGGCTAAAAAAATAAAAATTAAAAAAAAAAGTGAGAAGGTCACCTCAACAAATGAAAAATAAATTCTTTTTAATTTAGTTTAATAGCTAAAAGCTGCTTCAGGACCTGCATATAGAACCCTGTGGGGAAATTGATTGATAAACACAAGTAGGCAGGAAGGATCCACGTGGACCCTAGGGGAATCATTGACCGCCCCCCTTAGCTCTGTTTGACTGCTTGCCTGTGTGGATCTTTGGTTTCTCTCTGTTTCTTTCTGGTCTCTTGCTATTCTTTCCTCTTTCCT